>WHYT01015963.1:118268-130045 GCA_009806455.1 Tetrax tetrax
AGTTTAAGGAACAGTTGTTTTTTTTTTTTTTTTCTGCAACTGCCAGCTCCAGGTCGATAATCAAATATTGCTTTATAAAGGAAAACTTAAAAGCTAGTTTATTCCATTTTCTTTCAACATGAAAAAAGAGAATATGCCTAAAGAAGTAGATTTGTCTTCAGATAACTACATAAAAATGTTCGTATCCCTTTTCATGGGTTACACACAATTTCATTGAAAACGTCTTTCAGTCATTCAATATTTCATTTTAAGACTTAAAGAGAAACATTTTAATGAAAAAACAGAAAATAAAAAAATCCATTGTAAAGGCAAAGAGTATTATTTTTTATTAAGGCACTTTAGTTTCACAAGATCAAGCCTTCTACATTATGTCAGAATTATGTTAAGAAATCTTTTTAAAGATACTTTTTGACAGTTTGTAGTTAATAACCAGTTTGTGGCTTGGTTTTTACAGCCTCTTGTAAAGAACCAGTTTCTAATTTTGAAGAGTTTGTATAAAAATCTTCTGCTTTTTATCCAGGAATATATGGGGTTCTTTCCCTAATAAACAGAATGAAATCTGTAAAAAGAATTATTCCCTCTAAGTTGATCTGGTTTATATTCAGTTGGTGAGCCGTCTAGTCAGTCAAGAAGACTTAGGTAAACTAGTAGCATTTGCGCTATAGAATTTATGTGAGATTATCTAGGTCAACAATTCTGAAGTTAAACTGTTGACTCAAGTGGTCTGAATTTGTCCACATAAATTACTGAAATTGTAACTGTATTTTAACAGCAATAGTACAGAACAACAAAGTAATGGTATATTCTCAGAATATTGGACAGGTCATACAAACAAATTTGTGAAATTAATATTTTATACCCTTGATTAAAAAAAGGATTTTTCCTCTATTAAACTGATTAATTTACTCATCAATGTTCTTCTGGTGTTATTCTGACTTGATTAATGACAATACTTATCTCTGAAGACCCAACTGTAAACAATCCAAACTCAATATTAGAATGGGAAATCTTGTTTTTACCAAAGAGATTTAGATATCAATCTTGTTTAAGTTGACTAGGAAAAATTTTTAAGTTAACTCGAACAATTAACCCTCTGTATTATGAGGTCATTTAGCATATGAATGTGGCTTGAGGTGGCAGATTTGGCACCAAGCAATATTAAGTCAGTTGTTAAAGAAGGTAGTGGACCAGATTCTCAACAAAAGTAAACTGATACAGTAAAACTTCTGCACTAAAATGCGAAAATACTTTCAAGGTTGAACTGTTGTGAACAGTTGCTGTTTGTAAACAGAAGTGTCTTCTTTCTAACAATAATGCAAGCAGAATGAGAAAATAGCTGAGAGAAAAATGTGGAGACAATCAAAAGAGTAAGTGATTACATAGAGCAAGGGCTACAAATGCATAACTGACCAGGAAGTAAAGTTTGATAGTTTATTACTTGCTCTTATAAAAACAAATGGATAACAATGTATATGTATATATGTATAATGTGTATAATAATTTAGAAATGAAACTTATGAACAGTACCTAACTTGGTGATTTAGCAAGGTCAGCTAAAGGGCTTCTTGGAATTACCAGCTCTTCCTTCTGCGATATGGGAAAAAAGAAAGCTATTCCTGATAAAAATCTTTCTTGGTAAGTTCAGTAGTACCCTTTTTTTTCTCAGACGTGTGCTTAGGATCTCACTTCTCTTGCTGCCCTTCCCATTATACTGTAGTATAGGCAATTCTGGTGTAGCTGTGTTCTTTGAACTATGAGAGAAAACAGCTAGGTTGAAATCAGTGTGCTTCACAGTTTGATCAATGTAATATAATTTGCAATTGTAAATTTAATGACATTTTCAAGTAATTTTTGCAGAATTATATCAGAGTGTTATGTAAAATACATTCAAAAAATTTTGAAGTATCTCTACCTGATAAAAAGTTCAGCGTTTCACTGAAACGTACACTTTTTTTGGGACATAATATTGTACAGAATGAACTTTCAAATATCCACTAGTAGACTTAATTAGCAAAGGAAATAGAAGATACATCTGGAATTGAAGACTCACAGGAAATATAAAGCATCTCTAAAGTCTGCAGTAATGGCCATGGAAGCAAGCTATCTTTTCTTATTAAATAAGAGAGTCATGAAACTCACCAGATCTGCTCCATAATAAGCAGCCCCATCTTGGACCACAAACCACCTTCTACTTAAGAACTAAAGGCCTTGGTAGAAACAGTAAAGAATAAGGCCATACAATCCACAATTTCCCTCGGTAAGACTGGAAAATTGATTGGTGCAAAGTCATATTGACAAGCCTTGTACCCCACACCAACAATAACTTAATAGCTAGCCTTTACAGCACCCCCAAATTTCTCACGTTGCCGTTGGTTAGCTATTTACCAACAGCAACTTTATGTGATAAACTCTTGCTTGTAACTTGCTTTTAATTAATGAAAATGAACTTGAAATTAAATTAAACACATTTTTAATTAAAATAGCCTTTAAATAGTGAGCTGCCACTGCAGCTCAGATAAGCTCTGTGCAGGTATCCATACAGACTAGTTTTTTGTATTCAAAACTTGTATTACCACAGTAAGTCATCCCATGTCTGGGGTGCATTATATCTGCTTGCACCTCTTTGTGAGATAGGGATTCATGCTATCTGAAGTGTAGCAGATACAGAGCAGATTACAGAGCAGCTGATCAGGGGTCACCACACTCTGCTGCTTTGCTTACCTCTTCCTCCTGCTATATCTGGCTTGACAACAGATGCTAAAGCTGTGGAAGCAGCTGCTCTGCAGCTCCACAGCTGACTGGCAAAGCAGAAGCCCTCTGGTCTGAGGAAACTTCTTCAGAAGCCTGTGCTAACAACTGGCATACAACAGCTATGGAGTTGTGTACTGGCTGGGAGTGATACACACATGTAAAAAGGGGAAGACTCATAGGGTGGGAAGAGGCAAGCGAAGTGAATTTGTGAATTCAGCTTGTTCCCCAGAATCTGAGATGTGTCTGATGGGCTGACAATGCCCATCCCATCATGCACCACAGGAAAGTGCACAATCCGGCAGGTTCCATTGGAGTGTCAAGCCGAGTGGTACAACTTTATAAAATGCCAAATGCTTAAAATGAGGAGAAAGATACCACTGGGATAAAATAGTAATTTGGATTGCAGTAGAATACGGCCAGTCTATAGAGACAATGCAATCATGAATTTTTAAATCTGCAATGATGAGTTCATCCAAACACAGTGAAAAGTAAATCTCCTCTGTAAGCAGGACCCATAGATCTCTATTTTCCTGTCTGACAAAATAAAAGTTCAGTATGTTGAACGTCTTCTAGAATTTACCAGAATACTGTATCTGCTAGCAAACATCTGGAAAATGCTTACTATATGACATATTGTGTGATGAGTTTTATCTGTGCATTTTGTTTTTTAAGTTGTGCTGTCACAATAATTTTGAAGAATATAGCTGATCTGTCAACTCCAAAAAGCTACTTGCTAGTATGGATATAAAATTCTGCTTATATATTAAATTTTTTATTCAGTTCTCAAAAGTTTAATCCTCCATTTATGCTACTGGAATGAATATTTAGTGTCTGGCTGTTGTGTGAGTTAATGACACAAAAAATAGCTGTTGACATTTAAGTAGCCATAATATGATCTTATTACCAAGTAGAGAGACACAAATGTTTATGTTTTGTTAATTATATGAAGCTTCCTTGTCAATTTTTAAAATACTAATCTCCCTTTAGAAAACTTCTATAATATTTCTTCATTTATTTCTGAGCTCTTTAGCTAAGTTGTGATACTGAGTGTCTTGGAATATCAAGACCACTATCACTTATGTGAAACTTTTTATTAAAAATTTTAGATGTTTTATAAATTATCTTGATCTACCATAATGGTGCAAACTAGACTCCAGTGATCATCTCCATCCCTCCAGGCCTGCATCTTTTCCAGGTTTACTAAATAAGCCTGATAAGCCCCATGCAGTCAAAATAGCTCTTACACTGATAGATCAACCTTCATGTTGTCTGTTACATTATCACCACAAAAATGAGACATCTATCAAGAAGATGAGAAGCCACCCAGTGTGCCACAGCACTGTCAGACCATAGGACAGGTAAAACTCCATGGACTGCTGCCAACTGCTTGGTTTGGCTTCTTTGGAACTGTAGTTCTCCAGGGCTATGCTTTGTCATTTTCCCATTTTGGATATTTATGAGAAGATGCCTCCATCCTTTCTTGAGCTTCTTCTCAGACATTTCCCAGTGACAGAAAATTTAAGCAAGAGCACTTTAATGAGCATAGTTACTTGAATATAGAGAAAAAAAATCCAACAGCTTTCCCCCAAAAATATTGCCGCTCACCTAACCGAAAATTGACAGACCCTAAGAATGTGAGCCTCTGGTTATTTTGAAGATGATACCAAGACTTAGAACTCAAGCCAAGATTGGGTGGTGCTATGATTTTTCAGATGCAGACTGCCCTCACCTTAGCATCCAAACTAAATAGTTGCATGCCTAAATGTTAATTTTACACATACGTTCTTTCTAACAGTGATAAAACAAGCTGTGATGAGACACACTTTAAAATAATAATGCAATTAATTGGATACCTTGACATTATCAGATGCAGAAACTGTGCAGTTTTGCAGTTTTGTTGGTATTATCATCAATAGAGAATTGGGGAACTATTTGCAATTTCTTTTTCTCTTACTACTGATTATTGAGACTGGAATTACAATACATGATTGTGCAAAACATTGGACCGAGCGCAGAAGCACTTGCATTTCTTGAAGCTTCGAATCTTCATTTATTTTGATTTAATCAGATACACGCCAACACTGAAAGGGAGATTGGCTTGTAATATTATCATGCCTTGAAAATACAGCAGTTCATTACAGAAGAGGACACTGTCAGGGAATCCAGAAATTTAACTCCTCTACTAATCCTACCATCTCATTTCTCCTTCTTCCTCCTTATCATTCTTGTCCACTTTGAAAGTGTCGAATGTTGAGTAACTGAATTGTTGCATACTCTTGGACTACATTCCTCTACATCCCTCCATAAACTTCTGGTCTGCTGTGCATCAATTTCCCTCTACTTGACTTCATCTTCTCCTCTGATGCCAGAAATTTTATGTGTTTAACATTCCCTCTCTCTCATTGAGCTATTCCTTCCATTCCCTTCTGGGAAACTCATTTTCCTTGTGGCAGACTGGCATCTAAACTCAATATAACTCTGAGAAGAGTGGTTCACTCAGGTTTTCTCTTGTGCAACGCCCCCACTCTGTGTTCAGACACGCTTGTGTGTCTTCACTCTCCCAATCCCATCATAAAGTATTTGTTTTCCATCCTCTGTAATTAATTGATGTTTTTTGAGATGTCGGTATTTTTAAATTTTAGTAGGAAGTGAAGATGGACTGAGCAAGCACAGGAGTTTTGTTTTACCTTAGAAGTTCATGAACCACACTTCACTGAAATTAGAGAGTCAGAAATTAGAGAGGAGGGTGAAACTAGCTGCTTTTTCATTGCTTTCCTTCCCCTATTTCTCTCTTTAATGTTTGCAACTGTCACTAAAAAATCACAGAGTTCTACTTGGTGATGCCATGAAAACACTATGAAATTTCAGAATGGGTCAGCTGCAGCATTCAGCATTTATCATGGTACAAAGAAATGCCAGACAGTTGAATGTGAAACATTACCCTAGTCAGCCAAAAGGATGGACGTTGCTTTGTCCTCTGAAAGTCTTCCATTGAGGTAATTTCTCTTTGCCTAGCCTTGCTTTAGGGGAATATTAAAAACATGCTTTATGTCTGCAGAGACTGATTGCTTTGTATATAGATGACATAAGTATTTGTGAAAAATCTAGAGTCACCTTCCCTGTAACATTTATGGTTCTGCTAAATGAGTGTACATTGAATGTAAATGAATGTAATGAATGTAAATCAAGAGACAGGATGAATGATAACAGACTGCAAGTTGTATGTTGATAAGGGTCACACCCAGTTTGACGTAGTTTGCTAGAACTGTAATTCAAATGGACATGCCAAATTTGCTTTATCTATTTATTAAATAAATTAAAGGACAGATGATGAGTGCAAGGTAAATGTGGCTTAAAGATTAAATGGATTTATTGATTCTAAATCTTAGCTAGAGGAGTTCCTGTAGGTTACTAAGACGACATCTACTTATCTAATTAAATACCTGTCACAAATTACAGTTAGCTTTGAATGTGTATGGTATACATAAAGAAGCCTTTTTTTTTTTTTTTGTTGGGAAACCTACAAATTACAAGAAAAAACCAAAAAGTGTTCAAACTTGCTATTTCCCCTAATAGTTGTAACACTATTTTAATGTTACTTTTTGAGTATCAAATTTTTTTCCTGTTTCTCTATTAACGATATGTTAATGATAATAAAAAATTTGGTCAAGTGATGTTAGAATAAACAAATTAATTGCAGTAGCTGTGAAAAACAAATGCAGTACTAATGAGCTGAAAACAACTTCATTTGCTAAAGCAAATGATAGATTTTGTTTGCAATAGATGAAAAAATGTCTTCATATCTCAAAGAACAGCAAGCCATGTACCAGGTGAGCTGAACTATGAAAGATTACTGGTTCCAAATTTTTTCATTTTTTATTTTTTGTCTTGAATATAGATCTTTTTGTTTTGTGAGTTTTTCTTGACTTTACCTAGTTCTTCTCTAACAAAACCATGTAGTAGAAACAATTCCTGAATAGACTTTTTCTAGAACTATAACATCCACTTTTCCCTGCTTCATCACACTTCTGTCAATAGATTGTTAAGGTTATTCCTGTTTTTCACAACTTGGCTAAATTTGTTACATTTTATTAAACATTTGGTAAAGAAAACTTTAAAAATACCAACTGCTGGACAATACTAAGAAGCAAAGTGTTGTTAACAATATATTAACAGTCTACATAGGTTTATGTTAATTTTGAACAATAAGTTTGGCTAAAATATTTGTTTCATAATAGAATTTTTAGTCTTTATAGAGTGCTTTCCGTATTTATAATTTATTTTGGCATTTTCTTTTGGTTTTGTTAATATCTAGTAACTTTCTCATGATTAACACTTTCTAGCAGTCTCTGTTCAGTGACAGAAAATATTTGTTGCCTTTAAACTATTTTTAATAACCCAAACACTTTTATTTACTTACGGGAATTATGTTGGAGCAGGATACTTTTGAATATGGATTATGTGCTCCTTAGTATCTGCATTCTTCTAAAATTTCCCAAGAAGTTTTACAAAATATCTTTAATAAAATTTTTTAACCAATATTCAGCTGAGCCACGCCAACCCAGCCAATGATTCTTGGGAAGTTATGTAACAGAAAGAAGAAAGCTGGAATGGCAGTGATCTGATTTCCAGATGTTTCCAAAAGAGTAATATCTCAGTACTCTACTTCAGGCTGAACTTAATATACACAGCTGGTTGGTTACTTTTTCAATGGCATCAGTGAGATTACTCATTGTTGTGGTTTAACTCCAGTTGTCAATCAAGTACCATGCAGCCACTCGCTCACCCTCCCCCACTCCAGAGGGCACGTGGGAGAGAATCAGGAAGAAAGGAAAACTTGTGGGTTGAGACAAAGCAGTTTACTAGGATAGCAAAGGAAGATTTTGTAATATATACATAAATCATTATAATAATAATAATAAAATATAGGGATAATAAAACATACAAAATGACTGATGCACAATTTCTCACCACCCAATGACCTGACGACGAATACATCCTCTCCAGGTATCACAGTGTCTCATTGCCATATAAATGGTGTTATAGCTGTGATTATTGGTATCTATACTGAGAGCTTCTGATTAGCATAGCTGTCACAGAACAGCATTTCTCCCATAACATGTTAAGATTTGGTAAAGATGCCTAATAAGGATGAAAGGAAACAGCCTGAAGTTGTGCCAGGGCAGGTTTAGATTGGATATTAGGAAAAATTTCTTTACTGAAAGGGTTGTCAAGCACTGGAAAAGGGCTGCCCAGGGAAGTAGTGGAGTCACCATCCCTGGAGGTATTTAAAAGATGTGTAGATGTGGTTCTTAGGGACGTGGTTTATTGGTGGAGTTGGCAGTGTTAGGTTTATCGTTGGACTCAATGATCTTAAAAGTCTTTTCCAACCTAAGTGGTTATACAATTCTACGGAACAGAACTGAGAGCAATCTTGGAGTGACCCTGAACAGCAAGAGAAAGAGGGAGAGAGATGCCTACCAGCCAACCCCTCCTGTATACCGAGCATGACATCTATCATAGAATCATAGAATGGCTAGAATTGGAAGGGACCTTCAAAGGTCATCTAGTCCAACCCCCCTGCAAGAAGCAGGGACATCCCTGACTAGATCAGGTTGCTAAAAAAACTGGTGTAGCAATAATCGCGCCTCGGATTAACCTCATTGGCTACGATACTGCCACTGTGCAAAGCTATGGTATGGATTACTTCCTTTGACTAGTTTGGGTCAACTATACTGGCTACACCCCTCCAGCTTCTTTCACCTACACATCAGCAAAACCTGAGAAGCTGAAAAAGTCTTTAATCTCTTAGCAACAACTGATAACATCAGCTTATTATCAACATTCTTCACATAACAAATCCTGTACTAAATCGAAAATACAGCAATTACTGGGAAGAAAATGAACTCCATCTTAGATGAAACCAGGACACTCTTGTGTGACCTGTTGAGAGCAAGAACTTGGTAACACCATCTTCAGGTATCAGAAACCAATGGGGTATCAAATATTTTCTAAATTTGTTGCATGGGATACACATGATAGGCTTCAGGTGAACTTTTCAGCTGCTTTGAGGCACAATGTATTAGAAGTGAATAGTTTACTGAGACAGCTGAGTATCATCCAATATTTGAAACCTATCTGATGTGTAAGCTTTTCCTCCAGCAATTTTATAACCTCATCTACTAAAGCAACAGCAAAATCTCACTTTAATCAATACAGCACAACATCCAGATAATATCATCCATATATTTGATTTGTTTAACTTCAACAGCTGAACATCTGTTGGCATGCTGTCTTTTTACGTGTCCCTTGTGGTTTGGAAGCTGCTAGCAAGATGCAAAGCCTTTCTATTGCTTTTCCTAATTTCAGAAGATCAGGCTGTCAGTACCAAGGGGTGAGAGTAATTATTTACCTGTTTTGATTCTAGTGGATTTCTCACTGAGTCTAGTCATGGAAATATAGCCTATGCCTCGGTATTTTGAAGAACTAAGCATTATATAAGGAGCTATTTCTACAACAAATCTCTTCTGCCTATGTACAAGGCAAGTTCTAGGGAAGAATTACAAATTTTAATTCTTTCTGCTAAGGGCTATTAGATAATTACAAAGCCTCTCTTTTAGAATTTGTACTAGAGGAGAGTCCACTTGCATTTGGATATTGGAGGCCATTTTTTTGGTTTTATTCATCATTCAGGTTGATCCAGTGGCACAGGCACATACTACATTTCTTCCCTCAGCTGATGGGTGTTTATACTAGTACTAGGAAAAGAAAATAACTAGTACTAGTACCAGAACAACAATAACTCACTTAGTTTGCTAGTACTGTTTTCATTTGTCTGAGCTTCTTGATTCAGTTGTTTAGGTATCTTAGCCATTGATAATTTAAGATCTCGTTTATGCATCCCAGTATTTTTATGCTAAGAAAAGATTTAGAAACAGGATTCTGTTTTGCAACGGAACAGTATTTCAATCTACTTGCTTATGCTTAGCAAGTTTTCCTATGAAAAGGTAGTTGCTGTGAATCTTGGAGATTGTTTATAAACCTGGTTTCAACCATATATGTGTAAAAGAAAAGGCTCTAGGGAGAATTTATTGTGGTCTTTCAGTATATAAAGGGGACTTATAAGAAAGATAAAGACTTTTTGTCAAGGTCTGTAGTGATAGGACAAGGGGCAATGATTTTAAACCAAAAGAGGGTATATTTAGATTGGATGTAAGGAAGAAATTTTTTATTATGAGAATGGTTGCTCAGAGAAGTTGTGGATGCCCCATCCCTGAAAGTGTTCAAAGTCAGGTTGGACGAGGCTTTGAGCAACCTGATCTAGTGAAAGGTGTCCCTGCCCATAGCAGAGAGGTTGACTAGATTATGTTTAAAGGTCCTTTCCCACCCAAACCATTCTATGCTTCTATGATAAAAATAGTTTGGAGGGCTTCTACTTTGCTTAGTTTAAAAGAAACTAAATTTTTGGAATTTCAGAAGAATTCAGAAGTTAATCTGGGAAGCTGGAGGGAAAAATAACAACTTAGAAGCAATCATTACATTTTGAATGTAATGTATTGTAAGCTAATATAAAAATCATTCTGAGGATGAGAAATTTGATCAAGAATTCACAAAGATAATGATACAATCTGGGAGAGACAGTATTTCTAGTCTGTGATCGCTTACTTATAGGGAGAAAACATGGTCAGCATGCAGTCCTTAGATTCTTAGTAGAAACTACAGTTTCCTTGTTACATAGTAAGGACTAAATTGTATGTTTCCTTCAAGCTGTGAACAGGAAACAGCATGTGGCTTGTCTGTTCCAAGAACAATCCCAGAAACTAGACTATATTTTGGAGTTCCTACTTTTTATCCATTTGTTTTCTCAAAGTAATGTTCAGAGACTACCTTAGATTCATACCTTGTGGAAAAGACCGTGTTTGTTACTGTGGTATACTGAGTCAGGCTGAAAGGAAAGCAGATGTACTATTGTCTCCGTAACCCCAAATCCTCCAAAATAGACCCAATCCTGCCCTGGAGTAGTATCCAGCTTCTCCAGGGAGGACAGGAGTCCAAAGGATAAATGACCTCCTTTCTCACTGGGCATTTGGAGTGACACAAATAAATATAATCAGGGGGAAGCATTTTGTTGTATACAAGACATTTCGCCTCCCTAAAATAATTTGTATTGGATTACTTACAAGCATCATGGCATCTCAAAGGCAACTTAAAGGAGTATTTTAATCTTATATGAGTCTCATATTAGTGGTAGTCTATCTCTTCCTATCAGAAACTGCAAGTTGACCAGTTCAGACACCTTTGCCAGTGAAAACTCCTGTCCAGATTTGCTCACTTTCCTATTTTAAAGAGACACAAAACAAACTCAAGACTCTAACAAAGACTTTAAAATCTGTTTTCAGATTGACTGTCAATGAGCACCAAGGCTCAATATTGGAATATTTTTTAATAGGGAATTTGGTATGGTGGATGCTTCTGGAGTGTAAAATTTGATGTCATATAACAGCTGCTAATGTTGTTATATGGCGGCATTATAAGGCAGTCTGATAGAATATGATTAGTGCAAGCTGAAAAGGAGAAAAATTGAAATTTATGTTGAAACATCTCCCTCTTTGACAAGTGCAAAGAAAAAAACCTTTGTAAAGAAATTTTTGATATCTTAACAGAGAATGCCTTACTTTCCAAAAGTTTATGATTTCAGTTTGTTTCAATGTGTTGTGACCTATAGGAAGAAAACATAAAAAAGAATAATTTTCATAGAATCATAGAATCACATGGTTGGATGGGACCTATGAGATCATCTAGTCCAACCGTCTTCCCACTACCATTGCTGCCAGAGCTACTAAACCATATCTTGTAGCTCCTCATCAAGCTGCCTCTTGAACACTGCCAGGGACGGTGATTCCACCACCTCCCTGGGCAGGCCATTCCAGTGCCTGACCACTCTTTGGGAGAAAAAGGTTTTCCTCACGTCCAACCTAAACCTCCTCTGGTACAACTTGTGGCCATTACCTCGGGTCCTGCTTGTT
>WHYT01015963.1:140414-261961 GCA_009806455.1 Tetrax tetrax
CCTGCTGGCCACACTATTTCTAATGCAGGCCAGGATGCCGTTGGCCCTCTTGGCCACCTGGGCACACTGTCGGCTCATGTTCAGCTGAGCATCAACCAACACCCCCAGGTCCCTTTCCTCTTCACAGTCCTCCAGCCACTCAGCCCCGAGCCTATAGCGCTGCTTGAGGTTATTGTGGCCAAAGTGCAGGACCTGACACTTGGCCTTGTTGAACTGCATCCCATTCAGCTCAGCCCAGCGATCCAGTCTATCCAGATCCCTCTGAAGGGCCTCCCTACCCTCAGGCAGATCAACACCACCACCCAACTTGGTGTCATCTGCAAACTTACTGAGGGTACACTCAACCCCCTCTTCTAGGTCATCAATAAAGATATTGAACAAGATTTTGTTACTTTTCACATTCAGTTGTTGCAGCAAAAAGCAGAAGAGGTCCAGATCTCCTTCAGTGGAACTGCACAAAAGCAACCCTGACGAAAAACTTGCATTAAGCTAGGGTATGAAAACATAAAAGAAAATTATATGAGTTAAATAATTATAATGTATCTAAAATAAAAATTATTCAAACTTCATTTTAATTCCTATTATAGTTACATCCAGCACATTTTTCCCTCCCCTATTTTCAAGAGAAATGGGATTTAAAAAAAATACACACATACTTTAAGCTTAGATTGAATCTGAAGAAGGAAAAGAGCTCAAATGTGATTTTAAAATCCTTTCTCCTAGATTGATGCATTCATTAGCTTTTATAGCAAGTGTAACCTTCCATCTAACATTTAACAATTTTTTTTTCTATGTACATAATTTCTTTGCTTACCTATGCACTGAATTCTTGTTTTCTTTTCTTCTTCTGCCTTTCCCTTGTCCTTCTAAAATCAGCATACTTCTTTCAAGTCTCTCTCATCCTTTATAATTCTTTCATTTGATTTAACTGAATTTTTCTTTCTCTTATTTATTAGATTACTTTTGTTTCTCCTCTAGTGATTCCCTTTCTCTGCTTCAGTTCCATATAGAAATTTTTCTAGGCAAAGTTAAATAACATTAATGAAGGAGTGACAGGATATTATACAGACAACAGTTCTGCTCACTAACTTTTTGCTTTTGGAGAACTGAGGTCGGAAGAAATGGCGGAAAGAGTGGTATACAACATAAGTAACAAGTTCCATATTAGAAAAGTACAAATAGCATAGCAACGTTAATTCTGAGGGCATGTCATAATTACAGGCTTATTAAAGTGACTTTTCTTTGGGTCTAAGGCCATTGTTTCAAACATTGCCATAGGAAGAAATCCATGTTTCCACTGTTAGAATATCTCTTGAAAACACTTTCTCTATTTTTTCTTTACCAATTGCAGATAAGACACAAGAGAGGCTTGAAAATGCTAACACAGACTAGAGATTAAAAAATAATGCCAAAATCGCCTCTAACTTGGACTGCCAAAGGAAATAACAGATCCCATTATCTTACTGCCTAGTAAGTGGTAGGTAGTGCTGGAAAGATGCAGCAAGGCTTCTGGTAGCTGGAGCTGAATTTGTGATGACCAGAGAGGAAGGCAGTGGGCCAAAGGAAATTTATTGTAGCAAAACTGAGTCATGAGGCAAAGGCAAGATCACAGTTTTTGTTAGTTTGTCCAGATGTATATTTGGAGTAGTTCAAGGAGCTAGAGGTAAGATGAGGAAGTAATACCAAAGGAGAGGACTCTATCTTGTATTTTAATAGAGTAAAAAGCAGTATCTACTAAAAAGCAGAAATTAGATACTACTAAAAAGGCACAGTGGATAATCAACACAACTGGTAAGAGTTGAAGATTATTAGATTAATAGGCGTACTCTTGTTGGTAGATGGAGTGTTGCATCTTTGATCACAGAAATTAAAGATATGCAGGAGTCACTGTAATGAAAAATTAAAGCACATGTTCAGAAGCAGTACTGAAAGCTCTTTTGGATACTCTAGACTCAGAGGCAGAATGCTAGTGTTATGATCTCAGTTATCAGCTACCATACATCAGAACAAGAGAAAAGGAGCCAATCTTAAATTCAAAGGTTAAATGCAAGGAGTCTGCACCCTTCCTAAAGAGGTGAATTAGGAATTCGAGAATTATCATAATTATACTTGTATTAATATGTTATAGTAACACTACTTTGCTTAAAAACTACGGACATTTTGTTTGAGGCAATGAAGCCAGCAGTGTATTTTATTTTTACAGTAGGCCTGGATGGCTTCTTTTTGCTAAACATTGAGAAAAAGATGGTAAGAGAAAGTCCTATTTATTGCATTTATAATCTAAATAGAATTGTGGATGTTACAATTACAAGACTATTATCCTTCTTTAGCAGATGGGACAACATGATCAACTGGCTAGCCCATAATTAATAGGCAGTCTGTGGCAGAGCTTTACCAGGGATTGCTTTTCTCCTCTGTTTATCAAGAAAGCGAGTTTGTAAAGAAACTTCAGGCAAGCATGGCTGCCCAGTGTGGGAGAACAATTTGGTGTGGAAAAAGACAAATCACAGGCATAATAAAGCATTGGATAAAAATGTGTTTATGTTTTCTTTTTATAGCCACATCAACATCAGCCCTTGATCAAATGCAGTGATTAACCACACTGTGCATTCACAGAGGAACATTCAGAGATGGTGCAGGGTGGTCCCAGACAGTCTACCTGGCAAGAAATATTGAATACATGTGCTTTTGAGTGCAGAATAGTGCAAAAGTTATCATAAATGCAAATATAGTTTTTGAGATGAAGGGAGCTAAATGCAGAGGTCTTAAATGCAGTTTTGACTTTTCAGTGACAACAGGGAAAGAAGGAAGAAAAAAGAAAGAATTCTGGAGCAGATATCAGCTTGTTATGAACTATGCTCAAAAGGGAGGATAGAATAACACGAAAGAGACTTGGATTTTAGAATACGAGGAATTAAAATCTTGGAAGAACTATCCTAAGTAGAGATGGCATGGGAACAGTAAGCAAGAGAACAAAAGGAAGAAATGTAGAAAACTGGTCTACAGGAAAAGGTCACGAAGGTGATTGTAGTGGTCCCTTTGAGACTTTTTACAAATGTACTATGACAAGAAGACAAGGTCTGTTTATGCAGGAGCACATCACGTAGAAGAAAACATATTGCCTGTCTTCGCAGGTTTGTTGAGAATTCGAGCTGGAATAGTATTATTCTTAGTAGTTCAAATAACAAAGATATATGAAGTCTGAGAAAAAGACCAAAAGCTATTAACTTGATGGCAGGATCGATAACCAAGTAACTGCAACTTTTTTTGGCTAAGTGGCTATCATGATGCCTATAACATGATAATTGTTCAAAGATATTGTGAAGGCTGAAACTCTAAAATAAGGAAGAGGAATTATAGAGGATGGTACCAGTGCTGTAAGGAAAGTAATGGGAAAATTACAGGATGCATTTAGACTGAGTTTCCAACTGGAAGATATCAGGCCAAGCAATGGATTCTCAGAGCAGAGAAAATAAAAAAAAAAAAAAAATTGCAAATAGACTTAATGGAACAGATTCTGGTTTTATGGGGAGCAATCAATTTTTATGTCTCCTCTGGCTTCATTTGAACTATGTACAAAGTTTCAGGAAAGGTAAATCTTAAGAAATACCAACCTACATTATATTCTAGTATATTCTCCTTTCCTTCATACAAGCTACAGACTGATCTGTACATCCAGTCAGATTCTTAGTATTTCAAAGCTTTCCCAGGAACGCACATATCAGCTAATGTTTCCTGATCTGTTTTTTGTTTAAATTAGCATACATCTGTATTTCATGCATAACATCCTCTTTCTGCATGTTATCTCTTGTCCTGTCACACGTTCAAAACCAGTTTGTTCAACACACTCCTGCATCTACAAGTAGTTGTTTAGCAATGACTGTTTTGTGGCAAGAAAGCTTTCTGCAATTTCAGTAAGCCAGTTGTACTGTGATTTTGTACATCTTCAGTTGGTGGTCAGTTTTCTGTCACATCTGTGACTACTTTTCTAATCCCTTTTTGTGCAATCCCAACAAACTCCCTCCAGTTATCTAAGCCATCTGGTGGTGCCCAGTTAGCCTTCAGTCAAGAAGAGCTTAAATCTTCTGTAGATTTACTATTCTCAAACAGAAGTTACCAGTTGTCTGCATGCAAATACGTTTGATTGCAATCTTTTCCAGTCAACCTTACTTTTAGAATTCATGAGCTCCTCCAGATACTAGATCCACACTTTATTCTCTCCATACTGGTCCTGTTTCTGCTTTGTTGGCTGGATTTTGAGAGTGGCTGAACAGTGTCCGGTGTCTGTGTAGATTAACTTTCCTATAGGACTGATTCTGGAGATGAAAGAAACTATCAATATTTTTATCAAATTAATTATTTTTGATACAATAAATTAATTTTAAACTTGAAAAGTGAAACACAAGCTGACCTCTCAGATAGGTAGACCGGCCAGTTAGTCATGTAGGTCGTGAGCAGCATGGAGGCAAATTCAGTAAGCTATTTTGTTGGTTTTGCTATTACTGCAGATTATTGCATAGCCAGGTGAAAATGCTCAGCATTATGATACAGATTTTGTCAGCTTTTGTTGGTATTTTATTATACTGTATAGTTTTGGCAAAAAGCCCACAGTAGTTCAAGATGTCATGGGCTCCTGAGAGATCCACAAACTCAGAATCATAGCAGACATGTTTATGCAACAGTTCCTGTTAGAGTCTGTACACCCCGCTAAACATCTACGATAACAAAATCTGTCAACAGACAAAATTAAGCTATTGCTTGTTCAGGATACAGAAAGTAAATGCAGTTAATCTTATCATAAGCATACAAAGTAGTATATTTTAAATGATTGAGATTGTAAGTTGTGAAATTTTACAAACAAAGAAACAATTTTTCTGTGTAAGCTATAGCTATATATTGCCCTTTTGTAGAACGAGAAAACTCTGCCATGTGATGCACTAAGTAGTTAATAATTGCTTCCAATCGATCTTCATAACATTTCTGTAATGCCTTGAATCTCAGATCTTATCTTCTTTCTGCGTGCACTGCATGCCAGGACGCTAGTGATTTATAAACAAATACAGCTGCTTTGAATGCAAAGTCAATAGAAGATCACTCCCTAACTGCCCTGCTATGGCAGTACAAAAAGCCAAACTTAATTCCTTAGTATAAACTGTTGCTAGAAAAATCCAGTGCTGCTTGTAATGCCAGTTACAGCCATAACAGTTTGAGCTAGAGATACAAATATAGATCTTTTGGATTTGCTGTCTGCCTTTATTTTAACTTTATGTGCAGTCTCCTGTGCTAGGTGGAGAAATTCAGTGCTAACTAAAGTATTTCTTTCCTGTTGTTACCTGTGGAATGAAAACAACAGGACTCACAGGGAGAGTTTGGATGCCTGCTCTACAATAAACAGCTATTCTGGGCCAGTTGGCCATTGGCCACAGGATGCATTGGCAGGGCAAGAAGATGAGAAAACAAGAAGCTGTCCTCTTCATCCACGTTTCTGTTGTTCAGAGCACTGACTGGAGAGAGTTTGAGCTCTGTGCTGGAGAAAAGGTACAAAAAGTAGTCTGACTTGCCATACGTATGAATACGCTCCATGTAATACGCAGGCGTCAACCACAGCGTCTACTGTGCAGTCCTCTCGTGTAGCTTAACTGTTGACCTTAAAGATTATTTCTGATTGCATGATGAAATCTTACAGACCAGGGTGTAAGATTTCTAGAGTGAATTCCTGCCTCCACCAAGACAAGGAATGCAACGCTTCTGTTGCATGTGGATTCCGCAGAGGAAACATCTGGATCTAAATAGCAGAGAACACTTGACTTAGTCTTTCTAGTGACACTTGGGGAAAAAACATCTGTATTAATTTTCTTGATGCTGACAAGTCAGCACGAGCTTCAGTGATGTTGCCTTAGGAACGAATATAACTTCCTTATTCAATTGGATATTGTTTTCTATCAAGACACTCTCTTCACATTTTACTTTCTGAAATGCTGCTGAAATAAGAAAATACTGAAGGCCATATCGAAATGGGAGTACATAATGAATAAATAAGACTTTTTGGAAGAACTTAGCTTTCACTTCAAATAACTGGGGATATTTTTTCATGCTGAGTCAAATTAAAATAAAGAGCTGGGCTTGGAGATGGCAAAAAATGAGCAGCATATTTTCAAACCCTTGAGATACAGTGTGGAAGAAAAATCAGATTTGGATTCAAACTTGTATAAGTTTATAATTTTGCAAAAATAAGACCTAACTAATGAGATGCTAACTCAAAAGCCATCTGATGGTAACTTTGGCTCAATCAAGCCTCATGACTACCATGCATGTATTCTGTGGCCTTGGACAATTCAGCTTTGCCATGCTTAAGTTATTTTCTTTTTTCTTTAGAGGAGAAGACCAGTATACTTAATTTTGTACACAGTTTTGCAGGAGGAATGCAGCATAGATTACTTATTTCTCTTTATGGTCTTTCTAAAATGCATACTGTGAAATGAGCTATACAATTATCACCCAGAAAGTGGAATAAAGCAGAAAATCATACTGAATTCAGTCCTAGATTATAATTCAAATAACATTATTGAAATTCGTCCTCAAACCTACCATTAAGTACTATAAATTCCTGCTTGGTAAGAAAAACTTAATTCAGACTTGGTTAGGTCTGGAAAAATCTGCATACTATATTAAGCATAACACAGAACAATGTAAATAAGCCTAGATTTTTTTCTAATTATATATATTCTGCATTATATGCAGACCAAATAAATAATTTATTTTTATACAGGAACTAAGATTTGCTCTTGTGAAACCCAGTAGCAAAAAGGTTTTGAATTAGAAACATTTCCTGCTATCATTTTAACACTAATAAGGAAGTAGCAAGACCACATTAATATACATTGCTACAGAGAAATTACAAATAGGTTATGTGTGAGGCCGAATTCAATCAACAGTTTCATCAATGTGATGGATATTCTATTAACAGTCTCATTTTTGTCTCACTGGTTTTCCAACTGAAAGAACTTGCTGACCCTGAATGCACTTGATTGTAATGAGGTTTCATTTATATTTTTGCCACCAAAATACTAGCATGATTAAATTTTAAAATGGAAAGGGAATCAGATAATTTCTATCAGTAAAGAAAACCTCTAAAAATAAACAATTGTATCCAAGAAAGGGGACTACAATGATCTCCTTCCTTCCTTCCTTCCTTCCTTCCTTCCTTCCTTCCTTCCTTCCTTCCTTCCTTCCTTCCTTCCTTCCTTCCTTCCTTCCTTTCTCCCTCCCTCCCTCCCTCCCTCCCTAAATAGTACAGAATTCATATGAAATAAGAGATAAATGCAAATTAGTCTATGCAGCTGAAAATGTAGCAACCTTTTTAAACTTTCAATGCAATGCTGTCCAAAGCAACGAATTAAATACTAAAGAAACGTCATAAGATTTTGGGGGATGAGAGTCATCTATTTATCTGTAAAAAATCTAGTCTGGCCAGTTCTGGTTCTTCTGTCCAACTTTTCCTAGACAACTGAACAAATTTGCATTACTGAAGTGTAAACTGCAAGCTTATAATGAAAAGAGATTTATTTTGTTTTATGATAGAAGTCTCACTAATAGTAAATAGGTTTAGCATGGAGCATGGAGCTTGACATACGTAATATTATTATATATGTTTGTAGGTGAACATAGCGATTGAGAATACTGGTTGATCACATTTAATTCGTGTTATGTTCCTGTGCAGCCTTCAACCCTAATAACCTGTATGCATGTGCATGCATACATTATAGGAAGACAACCCATGCATGTGAACAACAGCATTAGTCTGCTTAGGAACAGTGGCAGTCTGCCACAAAGAAGTTTCTAGATACTAGGTCTATTACCGAATTACATTAACTCACAGATGGACAGAAGAAGTGATCTGCTAGGTGTTAACAATGCCAGTGCATTGTGCATCTATACAGACAGAGATGTCTTTTGGATTAACCACGGTCTCTTGAAGTAAGACTCTCATTAAGTTTGTAACCTGTTTCCCAGATCATGGCATTCTTTGTGCAACTCTTGGAGGCATTTGGACCAGATGGACACAGGAAAGAAAACACATAGAAGAAGCAGAAAAAGCAATAGACTTAGGGAGACGGAGGAGTGAGAGAAAGTTCCTGGAGGTTTCTCAAAATAGAATACATCTTTTTAAGTTCACCTCAGAAAACCTGCAACCTGGTAGAAATTTGTAATGGAGTGGCATGTTCAACACATTTATGTGATTATTTTCTTCTCTGCTGCATGGAACATAGCTGAACTCTGTGAATGATTCCGAGTATGGAAAAGAGCAATTCCATTTTCAAAGTGCTGCCTGTGTAGGATATCCAGGCAATCATATACTTAAGGGTAAAGCAATGTTGAAAAATAGTATTCAAGACATAAAAAATAATACTGAGACTCCCCAGAATCTGGTTTAAAGTTTACTTGATCAACTCTAATTGTACTTCATTTATTTGCATACAGAGTGTCTTCTTTTGATAGTGCTTATTTGTTACTTTAAAAATACAAATATATTTATAGATATGTAACAATATACAATTTATATAAATGTATGTGAATGTATATAATTTATATAAATATAAATATGTTTTGATTAAACCCTACGTTTATATAATATGATACAATAAAATCATAGAAATATAAATGTATGCATATATTTACAAATGGCAGTGTAATATTTGCAAATTGTAATATGAGTTTAATTTGTACCAGCTGGTCTATCAGATGTTAAAACATAATGCTCAATATAATTTACTTAAGCATCTTGTATTCATGATCTGGTCATGTTAATCACATTTTAATATGATGCATTTACCAAGCAATCTAATCCGAATCTTTGTTTTACTGTGTAATTATAAGGAATGCATATATTAATGAGTTTTTGTCTATTCACTTTTTTTCTGTTGAAAAGGCTGTTAACACTTCAAAAGCAGTGGTGGACAGTGATACAGAGACTACCATGATCTGAGTAGATTCAAGCGAACTATTAGCAACAATGACATACCTTAAAATTCTATGCCTTTTTCCTAATTTTAGTCTATTTCTTAGTGGATTAAAATTGCTATCAGTTTGTCCAACAGTTTGCTTTTCGACAAAGCAACAGGTGTCTGTTCCTCAGGAACGCTTGTTCACAGCTTGGTACATGGATATGTACACAGTCATGGACAGCCCATTTTGTTACGACTGATACCAGACCATTAACTTCTAGCAAAGGGCAGGAGACATAACTGGAAGATGCGACATCTTAAATTGCTCAAGCAAGATTTAGGAGATGATATCTGTCAGGCTTATATAACTTTTACCATTATTTACTATTTCTGAAGAGCAAATATCCTACAACAATAAGGTGCTATTGTTCTCACTCCCTAATTGACTGAAAGTTAAAAGTCAAGAAGGAGGAAAAAAGAAATTTAAAGATGTGTGTGTGAATACTTTTAGCACAAGCCTTTACAGAAATATGCTTTTTCAAAATCTGATTTAAAAGATGTAATATATTTGTTAGAAGTCAATAAGACAAATAATATAACTTTATACCAGATAAAAAAATGAGTAAACAGCATCACTCTGAAGATCTAGTTTTGTTGTGAAAACAGCTAACTTTTCTACTTGCGAAGCCACCTACTTAAAAACTTTAAATCAGAAAGAACATACTCGAAAAGCTTGCATTTCCTCCATTCCCCCTAGTGGAGAGCATTTTTCTCCATTGGTTTCCAGTAAGGATATCAGATGTGATGCCTGATATTCAGTCTCCAGAATTTAACATTTTAGTTCTGGAAGTCTGAATAAAACATTCATTAGCTCCCTCCCTAGCTAGTGTGGTGGACTTCGTCAAACCCATACTGGCTGACACATAGTTATTAAGCTGTTGTGGGTCAAACCTTTCTCCTACATGTTGTACTTAGACTTATAAGAGAGGTCCTTAAAAGGCAAAAGCAAAGACTAGCTGGTGGCAGACCACGCTCCAGTGCTCAGTCTCTGGAGAAAACAGGAATCTCTCAGACCACATCATGGAACTATTCTGATTTTTGCACAGCCTTTTGTGTCAGAAATAACCTTACCCTCTGACTTGCCTGCAAGACTTATCTATGGAAGGGAGTTTTTTTCTGAGTTTGTGCTGACTTCTGTTTCATTTTGTCAGGGACTGCAAGAGCATGGAGTTTTGTGGATGTAGACAGAGGGCTCCATCTGCAAGGCATAACCCCATGTACAAGAATAGAATCTGAATGCAAAGTCTTGATAGGCACTTTGCAACCATCCAGGCTGTCTGCTGCCCCAAGTCTTCTATATCAGAGCAGAATTTGATTATAAAATTTTCTCTTTGCAAATAATAACAGTGTTAGTAACAACTTCGTAAGTGCCTTTGGAAAAAAGGAGAGCTAAAAAGTTAATTTTCTCTGTAGCAGAATTGCTGGCACGTAACTACTGTCAAAGTAAAACATGGTGTGAAGTTGTGCATCTTGTCATAATAAAGCATCCCCTGCATAGCTCTAGTTTTGTGTTTGGCTGGACTGAAGTCAAAGCACGTGGCTAAATGAGGGGGAAGAAGGGCTATGATGAGCAGTAAAAATAGCTGCAAGACACACCAGCGTCCTTGCTGTCTCCAGGAGGGGAGCTTTAAGCTGCAAACAAACACCTCTGAATGTTCACTGGCCTTCACAGAATCCCATATGCCGTTTTGGGTTCATAAGAAATCTGCAGGCTTCTGTCTTCCTTCCTTCTGATGTATACTTCAACATTTCCATGGCTATCAGGAGAAGATAAGCTCCACTGGAGTCAGAACAGCAATTTTACATAAAGCAGGGTTTTTCCTGCTTCGGCTGCCTACTTTGGGCTGCTGTCTCCTAGCATGACACAAAGCTGCCAATCAAAAGAATATTGTCTCTAATGAGCACCGGGACAGATCCTAAAAATGAAAAGCACTGATAGTCCTTTTCAAAGCAGGACATATTGGACAAAAATGTAACCTTTTATCCATTGTATGTTATTTTGTAATTCCAGGTCTGGCCCAATCTGAATTCCCTTTTCAAGGAGTTGGCTTCTGTAGAATGAAACTACCAAGAGTGGCAACACCAGATGTTCTGCTAGACGTTAATATGTATTAGCATGGAACAGATATAAATTTCCTAGATATACATATAGCTTTTAATAAAGATGGCTATCAGGTGAAGAATAACTTCTCTGAAAAATACTTTTTTTTTGGTTTAAAAATGTTTATTCTTATCAGTGACGACATAAATGAAGATCAAAGTTTCCATCTTGTAATTATAATTATTTTTCCAGCTCTGATTCTCTCATCTACATATTATTTAAGTGGTTTTCATAGATGAAGGTTATGTAAAGTTTTAATCACTGTAAGAATTCCAGGTTTTATCTCATTTTCTTGAACCTTTCTATCTACTTATAAAAGGAATATAAACTACGCTACTTTCTTTACACCTATTGTATTCTTTCTCGGATGTCACGTCTGCCAGGTTTGTCAACCATGCACAGATAACTTGCATACTCAAGGATGACCCCAGTAGCGCTGTGTTTAGGCAGCTGAATGCTGCCCTAAGATTATTCGTGAGTGTAATCAAACCAACATTAAGCAGAAAACTACATCCAGAAATACCTGGAAAAGAAGGGATGCCAAATCAAAACTATAGGGAATATTTGACACTCTCCTGATGATGAAGGATGTTTCATGCCACATCTGAAGAAAAGTTCTTCCCAAGTACTAGGAAAATAAAGACAGTTTTGTGTTAACTAACGGGAAAAGAAAGTCATAGTCTATATGTCGCAGTAGAGAAAGAGAAGCAGACAATTAGGGAAGTTGTGCTTGTCACTACAAAAAAAATCCCCATTAAAGAAATTGAAAAAGTCAACACAAAGACAAAGAAGTAATTTGTGCCTGAGGTCAAACATTTGCAGGCAACTGATGGGGTCATTGTGAAGATTTGTAGAATGACTGTCTGTATACTGGTCCTCAAACACATCAGCAGAACAGCAAATGAACAACAGAGGAAAACTAGCTCATATTAAGAAGCAGTTGAAAACTTACTAAGAAAATTGAAGTCAGTAAAAGTGGCAGGAGGAAATAACACACTGGAAGACTGCAAAAAAGATACAAAAAGTAGCTATCTACATACTTTATAAAAGCCCTTCATGAAAACACTGTTTCCGGGCTTTTCTAACAGTGTCCACCAGCAACTGGGAAGGAAAGTCACAAAGTCTTTGTGCTCAATCTTCTAAAAATCCCAAAGCCTAGGAAATGCATGTTTTGTATTGCGAAAGCTATCACACCATCAAACTAATTAATAACCTAATTAATCACACACTGCTAAACGAGCTGAAGTCTCAGAGTCATTGCTTGCAGAAGAGCAAGAAGATTTCAGGATTGGATGAGGGACAAGTGACAGCTGAAAACTCTGAGGTAGTAAGTGAAAAGCATATAAAACAGTAAACAGTCTATAAAGACTTCAGGTTTACACAGTGGCCACTGTACGTGGCCAAAGCGTGGTTTTGCCCAGCTGAAATTGAACTGAAGCCTTTTGGACAAGTTCTGCCATAGACAAAAGATACCTATTTAGGAGTTTGAACGTGTTTTGTGACAAACAGAACAGGACCTGGCTAGGTTTTCATCTTTTTTAGTTTCTTTTCCAGCAGGAGCTGGCACTGTTTGCAGCTTGCCTCTTGCTCTCTTCCCACTGATTGCAGCCACATCTTTCCAGGGAATGTCTCTGGGCAATCGTCTCTACAGACTTTGCAGCCACTCAGCCAGCAACCTTATCAGCTATGACTTTAAATGAGGAGCTATGCTGAAAGTGTCCCACACATCTTTGCAAAAAACAGGCTTTAACTTCTGCTTTCTTAAGACGGCACATTCAAGACAGAAAGATGTTACCTCATGTAGCAATGATGGTGGGAAGGATCATGGCACCTTATTCATCAGTTTGGGCCCTTTTCTAGAAAATCAACTTGTGAAGAAGCTTTTTTCTGCTTCACAGAATAGTGGCCTCACCATGGCTCCTGTGCTAGTCTGCACTGCTTGAGGATCTGCTCACCCACTTGTTCTTGCCTGGCCAATCCCTCAGCATCAGCCAATATGAGAGATTCCTAGCAAAATTCCCCACTCCACTTCCTGATGCCCCATTTCATTTTTCTTATTCTGAAAATACGAAATTTTTCAGAATTGGAACTGAAACAACAGGAACAGCAAAGCTGAGATAGGTTTTGTAGAGCAGCTATTGGAGTGAAGAGGAGCCAGCAGAGACAGGGCAATGTGGGATGTGCATTGATAACCAGCAGCTCAGGTGACACTGAGACTTGACGATCCCAAATATGAACAAGGTGATACTGAAGAAGATGTGAACTAGTTATCCTGTATAACCAGACTTTGTTGCAGCTATGTTGCAGAAGGGTTATGGTTTGGGGACTTGCCAGAGACAGCAACTGGGTTAGTAACAAACATGTGTATGCATTATGTGGAATTGAATTGGGAATTTTTTTTTTTTGTGTCATATAATGCATATTGTGTTAATTAACAACTATAAGACAATGATTATAGGGCCCAGGAAATATTTATTGATAATAGGAACGTATGAAGACCACGAGGACTCTATGGGAACTGTTTTGCAATCCAGTGTAATGTCAGGATGAATCCTGACTCTTGAATTTAGGGGGAAGGCTGATGCTTATTACGACACTGAGAGATACAGGGAGATGTCAAACTTTTGCAAGTCTCCTGTGAGCTGACAGGAGGTACTATATATGGAAGTAGGCAAGGTCTGAAAGTCTATCTACTAGACCCTTCTCCAGTTAACAGCTTTCTGAAGAAGTTATCCAGTTTCATGGTGAAGGAGGGAAGAACCAAGAGGAATATGCCAGGGATAGAGTAATTCAGCTACACTTTCTGCACTACAGCATGTTTAGACCTGTGTACAAAAGCTTTGAATCGGCAAACAGAAATAACAATATGGCCCCATTGTGAGCTCTTTATTTGTAAGATTTTATGTGTTTTCTCTTTGAGAGGTAATAAATTTTCCAGGGGAAGAGCTACCTGAACACTGGCTAAAGGGTGCTGCCTGCTTAGAGTCTGTCAAATGTCAGAAAGCAGAAAAGCAAAGATGTTAACAGAAGCACCAGGTCCTCAGATACCCTCAGATGCTCAGCTTAAATACCATTTGTACTTTTAAATCAAATAACTCTGAGGTTAATGCAAGTGCAAGGACATTGTATTCTGTAATAAGGTGAGTGCGAAGGATGTGTTCACCACATTTCATGACACAAAACAGAAGAGCTACATTACTCATCAGCATCCTCTCCCGAGGAGTGTTATGGCAAAGTTGAGAGAGACTTTTACCCCTTGCAGCACTGCTTTGAAGATTACATTCTCCACCTAGATCCAACAATGGGAAATGCTTGTGTCCCCCTTCTCCTGCCACCTCCAGTAGGTACAGTAACATGCCCACAAAAATCCTGTGACAGTCATAACCAAGAGATGGCACATGGCCACTGGAGAAAACTATAAATGACTTCATAAACAAAGGTGAAAAGCTGTTCAATCCTTTGACCTCCTTTAAAGAAAGAGCTTGTTCAACAGGCAGGGAAAGTCCTTGTAAACTGCTGGACCACAAAGTGATATTGCTGGAGCCAGTGGGTTGTCTGTCTTGAAATCCTAAGCAGAGCTTTGTTTAGCCAAAACCATTGTTTACCCAAGTTAGCAAGTTTAAGCTAAACTTCAAAATGAGAAGGAAAGACCTCATGCAGCCCTCACGAAGTGTGACTGTGAGAATATTATCAATTAACATTCTCTGGAGTTAGCCATGACCATATGTTTTTAAAAATAAATGCTGTTAGCTAGACTATGGCAAGGATTAAGAAACAAGACAGTATTTGTACTGCCTATGCACCCAACATAGTATTTTAAACATGATTAACAATTATGCATAGCAGAAAACTGCCATTAAAAGAATAATAATAAAACTTAGGCCATTCTCTGCAGTTAAATGAGACTAGGAAGAGACAAGTAAGAAAAGAAACCTCAAAAAAGTTGTTATTAAGAAATACAATAATGGCAAGTACAAAAAAATCTTTGTGGAGAAGGATCATGAGATTGGCTCCTTAGAGAAGGGATAGCTTCCCTAAACACAAAATAACAAAGGGAAACAAATCCACAAATATTTTCTGACTTTTTATGGCTGTGAATATAATAAAAATTATATTCAAATATTTATTTATATTCAAAATAATAAATTCTCTCACCTATTGTCATTCATCTCCACAAGACTTCCATCCTTTTTAGCACACTCCTCATCTCTACCCACCCCTAGCTTAATGGTTTGCTTGAAGTAGAAGAGACCATGAATTCTCCTGAGATAAAGATGAACACAATGAAACATCGAAAAGGTTAAGTCCTCACAGAGTGAGGCAAGTTTAAAGCCCTGTAATAGACTAAAAACCTTGAGCTCCCCCTATGTATGGGAGTGAATTTTGAAGAAATTGATTTCCTCTGCATCCACTAGTGAAATGTAACTGAGTCCTTTAAAATGTTTCAGTCAAACTTTGTATTCTAACTTTGCTGAAATTACTCAGTCTTTCTCTGTACCAGAGCAGGAGATTGAGTCATTCAGTATACAAACACTTGTAGCAGTTGCATCAGATTCTGCCAAAAGAGTGGCGGAACTTAATCACAACCATTCACAAGCCAGGGGCAGGATTTCTTGTTGGACTCATGGTAACTACATGATCTTGAATAATCAGTTATGTAGGAAGAAGAATGAAGTGGAGTGGAGGAAGGAATGAAAGAGGAGGCAGCAATTTATTGGAGCATCTGGCCTGACCCTAGGCAAAATACTTTTCTCAGAGATGGTCTTGGATTGATCTTGATGTTGCCAAGGCAACAACTTCTAAGGTGGTAACAGAAAAAATATGGTCTCATGCTCAAACAAGGACCCAGCCACATGAATGGGCAGTCCTGTATCTATAGAATGGAGGGTAGCACAGGAAAAAAAAAGATAATGATATTGTACATCATCAGCCACAGCTGAATGAGTGATCTCATTCAGATATATCAGAGTAGCAAACAGAACAGGTGGAAAATCTGTAGCAGAAGTCAAAACAGGAATACCCTCTTGACTTCAGCATTTGCAAAAAATGACAGGTTTTGGAGAGTTAAGCAGACTACGCAACATGAGAAGAAATTATTTCCGGTACTGATTTTGCAGTGAAGTAATTTGTGGTATAGGAAAGAAAAATAAATATCACAGTTTTATAAAAATACTCAATGTCCACAGATTATTCTTGTTATGGTTGATATTTGACCTCTGAAAAATCTAGATATGTTGACACATTGAGAAAATGTATATATATTATTCCTAAGAAATTCAGATAGTTGTCCTACGAAGTGAAAGATCAGAGAAAAAATAAGATGCTTATTCATAACTTCAATTATACATATCATAAACAAAAAACTAAACATGATGCTCTTTAGCAGTATTTAGGTCATACTGTACTTTTGTAACTAAAATGGCAAGGAAATAAACATAACCATAAAACCAGGGCTGAAAACAAGTGTCACTTTATGTATGACTGAATCTGAAAACTAGAAGATGTACATATGACATCTAATCTACATTAAACAATTTTATGTACAGTATGGTTCAGATACTAAATGATTTTTCACTACTATTAGAATACAGTCTAACAAGAAAGAGGAAAAAAGGGTTTTGCTTTGTAGATCTCCCAGTGCAATTAATGTTAAGCACTCTGTTTGTTAAGTGTAATTAGTACAGAGTGGAGTTTCATACAATAGTAAATGGTAATATAATTACAGATGTAAGCTGTCTTCTAAGACAGAATTAAGTCCTATGCAGAAGACTTTGTATTATGGTTGATGTATATTCATAAGCAGATATACTTTATATCATCTCTCTGCTAAAAACTAAAGAAAAAGTAACTGTGCAAATCCTTTACAATTACTTAAATTTGCCATGAACTCAAATTGCATATTTGCAGTCTTTTTTCCTGACTAATATAACTATGTCCCCTTTAATTCTGTGATTTAAAATAGACATCTCTCAATTTTAAGTGATTTAACATCATTTTACATCATAACGTAACCAAGTTTAAAACAATTTATTTTATGAGAAGCATTACAAGGTGAGATACACTGAAAGAGAGACTGGATAAACACTTGCAAGATCCAAGGGCAGGCCAGACCAAACAGATAAACTGCATTAGGGTCAAGAAGTCCCTGGAGCTGTTATTTAGTAGCTGGGAGAGTGTTAGGGCCAGTGTCAAATACATTTGCCCTGCTCTCCAGGTATTGGCTAATGGCTGCTCTTCTCGCTGGTTCTGTCACTGCTGTCTGTTACTAATAAAAAAAAAAAGTACTCTCATTCTGCCACACTTTCTTCTCCTAAAAGAAAAGAAAAGGGACAAAGAAAAAAATAGGTCAGTTAAGTGATAACTAATGGAAAAATGGAGGAATGTAAGAGGCTAAGGAATAACAACAACAACAACAACAACAATGGTAATAAAGTACGGACTAAGAACTGGAGGAGGACAGTGAGAATAACCCTTCTGACAGTAACCGCTGCTCCCTGAAGGCATCCAAGCAGCCTGTGATGTTGCCCACTGTCCCCTGTCTGGCAATATGACAGACGAAGGAACAGAAAGATGACCCACATGTGCCAGGACTTTCCCCAGTATTCACCAGTCGTTTCTCCTACTGGTGGTATTAAAGTCTTACCTTGGACAGGGAAAGAGGAGTTTGACAAAAGAGGTACCAGGACCATGTAAGTGAAAATGTTTGGCTATCCAGACCAAAAATGCTTCTGCATTCATCTAGTTAAAGAAGAAAAGCATTATCAGAAGACGTATCTGCCAACCACAGTTATTCAGCACTGAGTCAGATCTGTCAAACTCCAGATCAGATCTGGAAATTTTATTCTTTGAATTGTTTTACTTTAGCTTTTAAGACTATGGATAATCTCATTACACCACTTACTTTGATTATATCTGATCCATATTACAGGCTGATTTATAGGCTGTTTCAGTGAGAGAAGAACTGGTCTGTGAATCTAAGCCTGGGAGCAGAGTCTCAGGCTAGGACCCAGATAGAGGTAATTTTTAAAAGCTATTTATTTTTTCTTAATGAAATCCTGGTACGTAAAATTTAGAAGCAAAATGAAACTTCAGAGAAGATAGCCTAAAAACAGTAAAAGACTTAAAACCAGTAAAAATACTAAAAGGAACCTTCACGGAGGTCACAGAGAAGGTTATGAAAATATAGCCATGAAAAGAAGTAAAATCAAACACAAATAATTGAACTTACTAAAATCAGTACCAATAACATTATCACAAGCTTTAAATGGGATCTTCTGTTCTTGCTTCAACCTTTCTGTTATGTCAAGTGTAGCTGTTCCAGCAGATGCTCATTTCCCTATCTGTTCATCAGCAGCTCAGCTTTTGGGACAGATGCTTCATGGTTACACCAGCATTATAGATCAGCACTGTGTGGCTTGATGCATACCCTGCTTGTCACCCAGACCATGAAGTCTTTTAGCTGGCACCTGGCGCAGATATGACACAGAAGGTTATATGAGCCCTGAGAGCTCCTGTGACCTCCTCGAGTCTTGCTTGAGAGAGCTAAATGTCATGTGTTCCTCCTCATCAGCTGTGTGAGCACAAGCTTATAGGACAGATTTAACTAAAAGCACAGCAGAAACATGTTGTTTCAGACTAGATAAAACTTAATCCTGCTTTCTATTCATAGATATCATGAGCTAAGGTAAAATTGTTTCAGGCCAGGGCTTAGCTACTATTACCACAGCGGACTGCACCCGTCTGCTGGTCTAGGTGCACCGCTGTCTGCTTTATGCTTGGAAAGCTGCAAACGACTAAAGACCTTACTGCTCTTTATTGTTTGTATCATCACAAGTGTGGTGCCCGTGACTAAAAAATGAGCTGTGTTACAAAAACAGAAGGAAGGCAAACATAGTACTTGATAGAGGAGTAAACATAAAAATAAATGTGATGTGTCGATCATGTGTTAGTAAGAGGAAAATTATGTCTCCTAAGTCTGTTAGAGTTCTTTGAAGAAGGATGAAAGCACAGGGTATACAGGTGGTCCAGGAGAAAGAAGGTAGTCAAAACTCTAAAAGAGTTTGGAGAACATCCATGAAAGTATTTTAAACAACCTCAACTATAGAGAGATAAGAGGGTGCTTTTTCTCACAGGTGAAGGTAGGAAGCAAAAGCTAGAAATAATTGTTTGGTTCTCATAATAGAGAGGAATTACCATAGGGTGAATTGCTCATATATTGCTGTTTTTCAGCATCCCCATGAAAAATCTGGAAAGTAAGGAGATGCATAAGATAACAAGGTTTGCTAATGATATAAAATTAATCAAACTTGTCAAAACTAAATTGACTGGAAAGCATTGCAGAAGCCTCTTGTGATATTGAGTGATTGGGGCACAAAGCAGCTGATGAAATTTCAATTCAATAAATGCAAAGTCATGCACATGGGGAAAATACAGTCCTAACTTTATACACAAACAGATTATGATAAGCTTGAAATTAGATATTGCCAGTTAGAGTAGATAGTCACTGTAGATAGTTCTCTGAAAACAAAGTAAAAAGATACAGAAAAACCAGCAGAGCCCTTCTGCTGGATCTTAGGGGCAAGGGCCATCCTTTGAGAATTACGAAATCCACCTGCAGTCTGTGCTAACCAGGAGTTACAAAATCCACTTGCAGATTCATTTTAATTGATGCTAAAACTAGTAAAGAGTCATCTGGAATCGCACTCCATGCTCTGTGTAAACACTTGAGTAGTTTAAATTCCTGCCTGTGCAGCTTGGGAAATTCAGGATAAATATAAGGAAAAAAAAATTATTTCACTTTAGCCTGATGAGGTGAGCTTGAAAAGCTTTGGTTCCAAAAAATCAGTGGGATTCGAAAGAGCTCCATTCTGGGACATATGGTAGAGCAAAAACTGATGGAAGCTTATTTGACTCTGTGCCTCTGACAACCAATGTCAGCCAAAGATGCACCTTAAAGTCCGTCTTATCAATTCCATCACACAGAGGACCACAAATCTAAATCTAAATATATAAATCTAAATATATGATCATTAATAATTCACTTTAGAAAAAGGATGACTTTTTTCACCTGTCCTCCCCTTTAGAGGTTCATATTCCCCCTATGTTACAAGCACAACACACACAATTGCTTGAATTTTGATTGCTCTATTGCAGTGACCCCTTGTCCCATGTGCTGGATTGACTGTAGGGGTACTCGTGTGCACGTGTTTTGCCCTTACTTTCCCCCAAATACTGAGTAGAAGGTTGGAGTGACAGTAAACTGCTTGCATTATTCTTTAAGTACATTGAAATGAATAGCAAGACTATATTGGGACTTCTTGTCTCAGCTGTCATTTGTAGAACTGTTTCACCTACTTCCTCCTGTTAAATGAATTGTTTGCATTCAGGCTAGGACCTAGGAGTTAAAATATAATATCAATAAAGAGTCATTATTTATTTAAACTAAATACTAGTCTGTTCTTTTAAACAGCTTTTCTCAAACTCAAAAGTTATTTTAGCTTGTTTTTTCAGATTACATTCCGGCACAGGTTGTTCAAATTTTTTTCAGAATAAAATCTTCATCTTTGTCTCTTTTGAAAAAGGTTATACAGCCAAAATATAAACAAATAAGAGCACTTTAAAACTAGACTCTAGCGTAAGAACAAAGCAGATTAAAAAGAAAATAATGATGCAAGCCTTGATATTGTATAGTGCAAAATAAACAGTCCTTTAAAGAAAGGCCACAAACATTCGATAATACAATGTTGCACAGATACATGCTTTATATGGAGAGAAATTATTATGCAAAATGGTTGCATAACAGTTTTTGTCTGTGGCAGTCAGTGTCAATCTGTAGCTCCACAGAAGTCTCTATGCACTGTCTCTATATAGCAGGTTTCCCTGGAGAATAAGTTGCAATAGAGTGGCTGAGTTGACGGGAAGAACTAGAGAACAACTTCTTTCCAGTACGCAGAAGTTTTTGCATGCAGAGTTACAAATAATAAAAAGAAATTACTCCACAAAAATCGTATAGATTTTGACACTACCAAAGGCTACCAGAGTTGAATGGTTTTTGCAGTCTTACAAATGTTATTTTCGCTAAAAATAGACTGGCAAAACAGGTATTTAGAACTGATCTCAAAATCTGATCTTTGTGGTTCAACAGGATACCATGGAAAAGCAGTTATTTCAGCATAAACTTATTTAGTCACATCTTATGCCAAGTGTGTGCACAACTTTGGCTAACACAGCTAAAAACTTCGTCTGAGGTGTGATCCCAGATGCATTTCTTTTAGCTAAGGAGAAATATAGATCCCAGTCACAAATGTTTATGCTAGGCATCACATGAAAAAAAAACCAACTAAGTAGAGTCTGATTTTGAGAAGATGTGCTTGTTAGGAAGACAGGACACAATTTATATTGTCCTAGGCAGAACTGAATTTGACAAAAATCATTCAGGATGCAGAAAACAAAGAAGAACCAATACAGGGCTCCTTGGTATTTCTCTCTGTTATGACTATCAAATTAGGGAGTATGTTATTTCTCACCGTGAGCCACTTGCTGGGCACACAGAGTTTGGTATTGAGGCCTTGGAGATATCTGGTAGGACTCAATGTGATTTGTTTTACACAATGTAGGTGATGTAGGTATTGTTGCTATTGTGGTTGAGAAAGGCTGATGAACACGAACGCAGCTATAGTATTGGGTAAATGTAGAAATGTGGAATAGCAGCAGAGTTGTGGGAACTTTCATTCCAATGGAAGAACTGAGCAAACTGTGTTCATAGGATGCTCAGGCAGTGTGGGGATGGAGCTGGAGGGAGCGCAAGAGGTTATACAGAAAGTGTGACCCGTATGTCACGTGCAAGCGTATAACAGTGCTTGGGCACTTCTCTGGGAGTCTGGCCACGTTTCTAAAGCTGTATGTTTTACTGTGATTGAATCAAGAATATCGAAGCAATATTCTCAGTTTCCTCCTAGTACACCTACTGCTCCCCGTCTGAGCAAAACAGTCTGAGGCTAAATCCAGGGCTTTCTGGCTGTCATTTGCCACTTGAAAGTGTGCTGTTGACTAGACAACACAGGAGATACTCCAATTCAGCTGAGACTGCAGGCAGCTTGCAGTTATCACAAGTAAGTGAGCAATAAGTTGATCAGACCACTTGGTTACTTTCTAGCACCGGTATAATTTCGACAGAGGAGTCTGCAGCAGTGAAAAGAAGCATGCAGTCCTTTACGGCATTTGTGGGGGAGATACAGAACTGCCCAGCAGTCAGGGAAACAGATGGAGATAGGCACCAAAATGACATCTGAGTAGGATCCATTAATGCAGCAAGTGAGCTTTCTGTGCAACTTGTCCATTGCCTTCTTTGTGACTAGCCACAAAATCCCACAGACAGCACTGCCTTGTTGACTGCTTCACTTGCCTTTGCCAAGTGGATCCCATGTTGCAGCCTTCACCTGAACCAGGTCTTGAAGCTGTCTGTTAGCTAGATGGGCAAGTGGGGAGGATGGGGATGATATCAGAGTTGAGGGAGACTAAGGAATGTTGAAAAATAGGCTTTTGCTGGAGTTGACCAATATTTCTGAAAAAGGCAGAGGCAGCTGAATGTTGGGCTCAAGCACTTATAGGCACAAGTAGCTACAGGCACAAGTAGGTACCTACATTATTAAATTAATCATAATTTATTAAGTTTTGTTTACTGTAGGTCAGCAGTTAACAGGGAAGCCAAAACACATCAGTCCAAATACCACTCAGAAAAAGCTGGAGGCTAAAACAGGGTATCCACTCCAAATATTAGTAGAAATGTTACATCTTACCTTTACCTTTGGGCAGAAGAGAAAGCATACATACAAATTCTTGATAGCCTGTGACAGCCTGACCCTATCAAAGCCAAACAACACATGCAGCAATTGCACTGCAGTCAGAGCATTAGGTCTATTGAAACATGTGTACAAGCCATTACATGATGATATTTTCTTCTGATTGTAGATCACAAAGTTTTATGTTTGTAATGTTTGCATCCTAACAGCAGCTTTTTACAATAGTTTTTGCCACACTTAAATTTTATTGTCAGAATTTGCAGGGGAATCAGAAGATATAGAATTGTATTTTTAGTGCTGTAATACCCATTTTGTTGTTTATGTTGCAAGTATTTGGAAATCAGTATTTGAATAATACGATTTGCTGAAGGTTACAGATTATGGCTAAGGAAAAAATTATGGCTACTCCATCCAGCTCTGGGACCTCCAGCACAAGAAAGGCATGGACCTTTTATAGCTGGTCCAGAGGAGGGCTATGGAAATGATCAGAGGGATGAAACACCTCTCCTATGAAGAAAGGCTGAGACAGTTGGGGTCATTTAGCCTGGAGAAGACTTTGGAGAGACCTTATTGTGGCCTTTCAATACTTAAAGGAGGCTTATAAGAAAGAAGGAGAGAGAGATTTTACTAGGGCCTGTAGCGATAGGGCAAGAGATAACAGTTTTAAACTGAAGAAAGTAGATTTAGACCAGATAAAAGGAAGAAATTCTTTACTATGAGGGTGGTGAGACACTGGAACAGATTGTCGAGAGAAGTGGTTGATGGCCCATCCCCAGAATTGTTCAAAGTCAGGTCGGACAGGACTTTGAGCAACCTGATGTAATGGAAGGTGTCCCTGCCCATGGCCAGAGGGTTGAACTAGATGATTTTTGAAGGTCCCTTTCACCCAAACCATACTATGATTCTGTTTGTGAGTGTATGCTTCTAAAACATTCCCTTGATGGGACAAAGATGTGTGGTTTTGGGGGAGATCCAGCAGATGGTAGTAAAATAGCAAGCTTTTCAAGTTCATTTTTAGGCGAAGAAAATATGAATACCTCTCAGATGTCAGCTGGGTCTTGTAAGTTTACAAGCAATATGTTTTCCAAGCATTTTAATAATAAGAATACAATATTTATGCGATGTATTTGAACCCAGTCATCACCTTTCTGTCCTTAACTGCTGCTTTGCTCTGGGGGACCAAAGCTTTTGTTGCTAGCAAACCACTGTGTGATAAAAAATTTCCAGAGAAAACTTTTCCTGTGAAAATAAGACATGCCTATTGGGAGAGACATTGACTTTATTCCGTACCTGACCTTTCAGCAAGTTCTCATTAGTGTTACCCTTCTATCCTAGACTGCTTCCCATGAATTGGTTCTGGCATATCAGACATCACCACCACCACCATGAGTTGCTCATCAGAGCTAACAAATAAATGCAAGCCCTATTGGACACTGCACCTCTCCCTGAAAGAAATTCATCAGGATGGGAACACACTGAAAAATGTGGTAGAATACAGTTCTAAAGTATTATACCTGTTTCCAAAATATTATTCCTTACTGAACACTAATAGTGAGTTTGTGTTCATTCTCTGCAATACTGATCTACAGTAGCTAAATCTACCTCTCTTACATTTAAAACACATTATATTGAAAAATTAAGAAAATTCACAAAACTTTTGGTCCTATGACTTTTGGTCCTTCATAAACTTAAATTCATAAACTTTTGGTCCTATGACTTTCAGTGTACAAATTTTCCAATTACTAGAGTTCTCCAACATGTAGTATTTTTTTTTTAAAGAAAAAACTCAAGCATTTCTTTTTAATCAATGTCATTAGAACATTTAAAGTCACTCCTTGGTTTAAATTGTGTAAGTTTGCATTTTCAGTGCTTAAAATTTATCAGTTTGTGAATTTTTTTTCATACAAAAACACTTTCCAATTTCTCAAAGAAATAACACAAGATTCTTATAGTCTAAATAAAAAACACTTAAAATACTCTCTAAATGCGTATATAAACTTCTTTCTTTACGGACCTGATTCTAAATACACTGTCAAATTTATGTGGGAATAAATGAGAATTTAAGAACACTAAATAGAGGCAACAGTGTATAACTACTTCAAATGAAGTATGAATATTGTATATGTAGTTTTTCTCTTGCTGTCAGACAAGAAGGAAGCTTGCTGAGGCCAATTTTATATCGGAGTTCACAGCCCTATTTTATCTGATTACAATAGCTGCTCAAGGGCCATAAAAGAATTTGACAGGGAAAAAAACCTCATTCTCCTCACACATGCTTCTGATGAGCAATAGCAGTAGCAAGAACATTACCAGAAGATCAAGGGCAGTGATCCTTCCCCTCTGCTTAGTGCTGGTGTGACCATATCTGGAGAGCTGGGTCCAGTGCTGGGCTCCTCAGTACAGGACGGACCTGGGCATACTGGAGTAAGTCCTGTGAAAGGACTGGAACATCTCTTACAAAGAGAGGTTGAGAGAGTTGGGACCATTCAGCCTAGAGAAGGTTCAGGGGGATCTTATCTGTGTGTATAAATACCTGATCAGGGCAGGGAGTAAAGAATACAGAGATAGACTCTTCTTGGTGGTGCAAAATACGAAATACAGAAAACTCCATTTAAACATAAGGAAAAACACTTTTACTATGAGGCTGGCCAAACACTGGAGCAGGTTTTCCAAAAAGAACGTGGAGTCTCCATCCTTGGAGCTATTCAAAATCTGGCTGCACATGGCCTTGAACAATGTGGTCTATCTGACCTTGCTTTGAGCAGGGGGCTTGGACTAGATGATTCCCAGAGATTCCTGGCAACCCCAGACAAGTAACTCAGGCATGACTTGAACCTTAGTTTACTGAAAGCAGGATACCTCCCTTTCAAAGGGTTAGCATTTACCGTTATGCTGAATGCAGTAATATCAACAAGATATTGATGGGAGGTGGGAACTGCACTATCCATCAAACTGTAGATCAGAACATGTTCAGATTCTGAATTACAGCTGTACAGGTTGCTGGACAGGCTGTGTTTCCTCCCTGTATAAACAGGGACTAGATGCAGATAGAACCCATTACTAACAGGGAATTACAAAAAGGAATTAAGTACAAACAAATACATTTATCTCAGACTGCAGATTCTAGGATTTTTTGTTTGTTTAAATGTAGTGAAATTTCTGTGAATCACAGTGAGAGGGGAGGATGTCAGAAGAACAGAGAGTTGTGAAAAAAACCCAAATACTCAAACAAAACCCAAGACACTCAAAATTCTGAAATTACCACAGATGTGCCCCTTTACCACACAGAAAGGAGTGTTTCAACTGAATTTCCCTTGTATTTGTGAAACTCCTAGATGTGACAAAGAATACTTTTGAGACTAAGAGCATTGCTTTCCTCTCCTTCAGGGGAAATAGGAAGAGATGTGTGGCCCAGGGACATGCTTACTCCAGCTCCTTTGACACAAATCTATTGTGCAGTTGCTAAAGCTTGCTAGTATTTCCTGGAAGCATCACCAGTTTGTTTTTACAGTTATGAAGAGCTCTCCACTCTCATCACTCAGAGACTGCCCTCAAGCTTCTGTGCCATACTCAAAGTCACCAGTGCGCAAATAAAATCCTATGGTCCACCACAGCCATATGTCTCAACATGGCAGGAGAGAGTTGAAGGCATTTAGTTCCCTCCAAAACACTGTAATCATAGGTGTTTAAGCGGTGTCGTTGTCTCGAGTACTGCAACACTGCTGTACTAACCAGATTAAAACACTGAATGATATTTTTTCCTTTCATGGTTCCTGGTGATTACTTTTGAATTGTGGTGACAGCTCTTATGGAGAGTGGCTGATTAGAACCAATAGTTGAATTCAGCCACTAAAATCAGCCTGGTAACTTTCAGCCTGCAAACAGAAGAAATTTAAGTAACATTTCATGCCTCCATGTGCTAGAGAAAGCTACACCTGGCCCTACTTCTGCCAAGCACTACTGTCCTTCAGTATGCTTGGGTCCTGCAGGTGCCTTTATCTCTGTGTTCACCCAGACCAAATCCAATTCCCTGACATTACTTAAAGTGGGAACATCACTTTTTTTTCTGGACCACTGAGCAAAGCTGAGGTCCTGTAATTTCATCAGTAACACGGATGCCAACCTATGCAAAATTTCCCATTTGCTGTCTATGATTAGTGAATGGAGAGTCAGTTTTAGAGCTGGTACAATTAGCAGGTGTGATTTACCCTGAACTGAGACTGTCTTTTTAGTGCCACATGCCTAATTTCAGGTCCTAAATCTGTGCACACAATGCTCAGCTTTGTGACTGCTGACGTCTCCAAGCCTAGCTCTGAGGCTGAGCCCTGACACTGTATTACCGCAAGTGCCATCACGGGTATGTGCCACGGTCATCTGCTGCTGTCAGTGTAGTTCCTCGCACTGCTCAGAAACTCATGAACTCGGATGCGACATTGATGTGGAGCTGGATGACACAAAACAATAGTGAGAGGAGAGTGCTTTCATCAACATTTCCATGGTTTACATCCTTTCCCAGGATAGAAAGATGAAAGACAGCCTGTCTGTCAGGTGCTCAGAAATTTGAGAATGACAATTGCCATACCTTAGGAGCAGAGAATACAAAGGTAAAGCCATAATAATATATATACACTGTAGTGCAGTGCTCCATGGAAACTGACAGTAGGTTTCCAAGGCAGCCAAATAAAAAAAAAGAGCAAGGCTAAAAGAGAGTGAAGTACAAAGAATATCAACTAACAGGTTGATGTGTTAAGGGGTAAATTTTGGAAAGTGCTTAAGCTCCACTGGAAGTCAAGGGCAGTTGTGCTCTTAAATCACTGAGGACCTTTCGAAAAGCCCAGCGAGGTGCATCGCTGCTTGATGTGCGTGACTGATTGTTCATTGTTGTACGCAGCTGTCCTGCAGCTGCACTTTCATTCTACACTGTGCTCCGCTCCAGGGCTGCTCCCCTCTCTTCACTCTCCCACAGACTCCGTGCTTCAGAGGATTGTTATTCCTCCTCCTCTTCTTCCTCTCCCAAGACTCCATGTAGCCATGTGTCCACCTGACAGCCCAATATTTGTATGGCCTTTCTAACAGCCAGGGTTTTGATGACAAAGGGGTGTTTGTCTGCTACCAGGGCCAGTAATCAAAGAAAGTTTGGGGTGGCAGCGAACAGCAGGAATGGTCTGTCCCCATCCCTCATGAAAGGCAGATATTTCTGCAAAGCATTTTGAGTTGTCAAGAAAAAGGAGGAGCCAAGCATTGCAATAAGCATAGTATTGTGGTCCCTAACAAGAGCTCTGAGGAAAAGAAGAAGTAGAACTAGTTTTTAAAAGGAACAATTCAAGAGCGGTTGGTTGTTATTTTAGCAGCTGGTCCTACCAAACTGAACTGACCTGTCTCAAGCACTGCATTGCTTTCCAAGCTTTTCTCCTTTCCATTTACATTAGAAGAAAACAAAACACTCCAGCAATTTTTGCCTCAGTGCAACAGAATACATGACATCTCCGTAGGAACTGCAAGCAACCTACAAGCTCCTAGCAAAACAAATGGGAAATGCCAAAGCAATAAGAAATCTTCTTTGAAAAAGTACAAATAAGGATGTAGGCTTAATACACAGTTAAATATGGGAAAAATAATTTTTTTTATTTTATTGTATTATTTATTTATTATTAGCCATGCTGCAGATGAGATCTATAAGTTTATTAATTTCTAAAACCAGTAAACAACTCCCAAAATACAGTAGATTTTTTTCATTCACACATCTGGAAGCCTATAACATATTCTACAGGAAAAGCCACTCTTCAAGGCTGTGATAATAAAATACAAACAATAAAGTCAAGCCAGTATATAATCAGCTTCATGAAGTCTTTTTTTACCTGGTTTCTATGTTTGAAAATTTTCAGGTAGTGAAAACTCCTCAGAGATCAAAATGTAATAACTATTTTATGACAGTTGCCAAAGAAAAGTGCAAAACCAATATATTAACTGAAGGTATTTTGAACATGGATAGAGAAGTTTTCTCTTTCACTTCCAGTGGAACTGGATCTTGGTTTTCAGTAGATTTGCCACTCTAGATGTAGTCTGAAAAAAAATTGAATATAACCATTTTAAAAATAAATGCTCTCAAGTATCTATTAAGGATATAAACATGTCAAGTGTTCCTTTGATTTACAGTATAACTGTGGTTTAAAAGTAGTGATTTATGTAGTTGATTTATAGTCAAGTCTTCTAGCTATGAAAGGAGAAGATTCTTTTCTTTACTGAGGAAGATAAATCTGTATTTGCCTTCAATGCTTCAGCTGAAAATTGATCTCACTCTTCACAAAGTTCATGTGAACCCTCCTTCAGGACCCTGACCCAGTGAGATCCCCAAGAGAGAAGCCTTAGCTACAGAGACATCATGCAGAGTATCATTCTGTTCTCAGCTACAAAGATTTAAGCATTTAATCAGGAGTAATGCAGAAAGTAGCTAAGATCAGGATGCTTGACAGGACCACTGGGAATCACTGAGTGATCGTGGCTTCTCTCACTGCTTTTAACAGTGAGATTTGTCACCACAAACTCTCAGTTCCCCAAAAGGATGTAACTTATTTTCACAATAATATTTTCTGATAATTATTTTTGAGGGACTATGCCACACACATTTATTTCACTGTTTTTAAGACACTTCAGAGCTAAGATGTGGGGAAAAAAAGAAAAGTCAAGAGATTATATTTGGATATTTTTTATATTAACAATAATGAAGAAAAAGCTGACAGCTTAACAACCTGATCTTTGACTCAAAATGTTTATGGCAATGGCTTGTACATCTTGACAACCTACTGCACTTGCAGGTGAAGATTATGTCCACAGCCTGTGGCCTCGGCCTGATTTGCCAAGCAGATCCACGGCACCACTGTGCGAAATCCAGCATGCTTGAAAACTCCCTAGACTATACAGGATCAATGAAATAAATATTGCTTGTGTTGTAAACCCAGAGCATACTAAATTTTCACAAAGCAGAAACATTCAGAAGCCACACGGTCACAACAGCTTTATTGCATGGGTGACAGGTTTGCTGGGGAGAGGAGGAGGAGGGAAGGACAGAGGTGTGGAGGAAGGCGTGTTCCCTGTGAGGAAATACTGGAGCTCTACAAGACATATCATGCACTACTCATCCTAGATAGTGGGTAGTAAACTCCATAGGATTGGAGACCAATAAAATCTTCTGGTCCCGAATTATAGATTCGCAAGACCCCATTCCTATGTCTGGCTGAATAAAAAAGTTACCAGACTTAGGGCGGGAAACTATCCAACTAGCACTGACTGGGAAAAATGTCCCTGGAGTGACAAGGATGACTTTTCTCTGGAGATACTGAATGACATCAGTCAGCTTACATGATGATCAATTGATGGGCACCAAAGCAGCAGAGCCACTGGAAAGGCCAGGCTATGGATCAGCATCATGGGGGACCAGTCAAGCGAGGTAAAGGAGGTGAAGAATAATTGGGGAGTGAGACAAAGGAGCACAGTAAAATATGCCCTCCTTTGTCATTATGGAGTTGCTCTGGAAAAGGCTGTGCTTTTTGTACCTATGTGTTTCTTCGGATATTTGACTAATCACATCCTGAAGGTCTTATCATGTGCATAATTCCCAACCTGGCTTTCTTTGAAGGTCATACTGCCTGTTTTCACCTTACCCTTGAAGTCTGATAAACTCCAGTGATCAAGTAGAACTCTTTTATAAAACTACTTGTTATTTATAGTTATAAGTCTCAGCAGGCTAACTTTTTTTTTAGTTCATTGCCCCTCTTCAGATGTTGTCTTTGACTTGTGATGAATTTGCCTGGCAAAGAAAACAGGTTTGTCTAAATTTTTAATACTTTTCTTTTTGACCTCTTTCTTCAGGCACAGACAAGACACTTATAGTAATCTCTGTCATATATTATCATTTTTTCAGAGAAGTAGTTTTGAGAAGTCAAGTCAGTCATGGTATTTGATGTCACTCCAGCACTTCTCTTGGAGATCTGCCTTTGTAGTGTTTACAGTAGAACAGGATGAAGTTATGGCAAATGTTTTAGTTTGCATTTATCTTTAAATTATTCAGTACGAGATGAGGAAATTAAGTGCACTGTAAAAGCAGATTGAACTAAATATGTAGAAGCATTATACAGAAAACAAAAATTTGAAAATAAAAGCCTATCAGCCATTACAAAAATTAGAGTTGGAAAAGTCAGGGAAAATTGTTCACTTACAGTACCTCATTTACTTCAGCTGTCTGGCGCTGTAGGATCATTTTCTACAGAATTTATATTTTTTAACATTTTTTTTTCTATTTAGTTTAAAAAGACATAAGCATGGAGGGCTTTTTAGTTTCCTTGAGAACATAATTCCATCTCTTTTTCTTCTCAAATTATTTCAACTGTTTCTCATCTGACTTTTTTTCCATATATACTGAATTACTTTGTTTTTCACTGTTTCTAATACATCTGAGAATCTTAGATCACACTCGCTCTCCTTCACTAAATCCTGTAACTGTTGTTGGCTCCTCACTCCTTTCACCATCACTTGTGATCAAAGAAATCTCCACACCTGAAAAAAAAACCAACCCACCACAACAGTGTCTCTGATTTTTTTCCTACCACACGACATTTACATCTGCCTTTCTCCCTCTCTGGAAGCATTCAAAGCAGACTGAATGCATGCGAGAGAGAAGTAATAGGAATAATGCACCCATAAGAAAGCAAAGAGGATTAAGGAGGCAATCAGTTAAATTTACGTTGGTTGTGGTGGCAAAGAACAAACCACATTTGGGACATACACTGAACAAAGGAGGGAAAACCTGTTTTCTTTATATAAATGAAAACCATGTTGTGACACTGTACTAGGAGTAACTTGGAGGAGGGCTCTGTTCCCACAGCACTCAGGGTCTCCCAGGAGGTCTCTGCCTGCCCAGTGATTCTGTGGACCTTCACTACCAGCAGCATGTCTGCAAGCGGGACACTGTGAGAAATTTGTTAACTGCTGAGAGGACCTCAGCTCCAAAAACATGATAGTTATAATTCATTGGGAAAACAGTCCGACTGCTGATGTGGGGTTCAAGTCCTTGCTCAGGCAGGGCAGGATCTCAGTTTCATTACTTACTCCATGCATTACAAAGTAGTTATGAGGCTCATTGGCAAAGGAATGTATTGGAAAGATAAAAATAAAAAGCCTTGTTTGTCTGGAAATACTGCATACAGTTAAACTGTTTTGAAAATTTAAATGGGCAACAGAATATATTTTCTAATTTCAGAGGTATTTGATGCATCATTGTGCAAGGTATATACAAGATATGTATGTTGGGCAGCGCAACATGAAAATGGGTGCTTAAACATACTCATATCTTCTTCTAATGATTGCATATATTATTTTTAAAAAATAAATTGTTCAGTTGTTTAATTTTAAGATGAATGATTTAGATCATCAGAGGAATACTTCATTTGGGAAATACTTAAATATTGCACCAGGAAATTAAGGCTAGTATTTTTCTATACTTGTCACAATGACAGCTGGCTTGAAGTGTTTTATTGATTTCCCTACAAATAACTTTGAGCTGTGGAAGAAATACACTGCATGTAATGTAACTTGGCTTATAAAATGATTACATAATATTGGAATGAGGACTCAATCTGCTGGAACAGTTTGCAAAATAAAATTACCAAATAATATTTGAATAGGATCTGGCTGATAAAGTGGACTGATTTAAATTTATACCAAGGTTTGGAAAGCAATTGTCTACAGTAAGAAAAAAGAAATGTACTATAGACTGTACTATAGACTTGCTCACATACTGTACTAAGTTGAGCCACTGGATGAGGACTTTTGCCATAACCTACATTATTTCAGTGCCATCTGAGTGGTAACAGGTGTCAATATAATTCAAGAACGTGAATGGGAACAAGCCTCTCTTTGAACTTCTGGTATGTGAAGTCTCTGGGCCACAAAATCTCACCATATACTTTGGATAAATCCCTGTGACCTCCAAGGTACCAACTAACTCAAGGGTTATTTTACATCAAGGGCTATCTTGCAAGCATTATTCTCCTCTGGGCAGAATCTGATTGTTCCACTTCAGCACCAGATCTCTCCCAACATAGCTCATGACCTTTTTCTCAGAAGCTGCCATCTTAAGTGTGCTGTACATATGGAGGGACATAAGAAGAGCAAAAGTTACTGGTACACAGTCAACAAGATGAAGCATCCACATGCTGCATCAGAAGCAGACAGCTCATATCTTAGAATCATAGAATGGTTTGGGTTGGAAGGGACCTTTAAAGGTCATCTAGTCCAACCCCCCTCCAAGGAGCAGGGACATCTTGAACTAGATCTGGTTGCTCAGAGTCCCATCCAACCTGGCCTTGAATGTTTCCAGGGATGGGGCATCCACCACCTCTCTGGGCAATCTGTTCCAGCGTTTCACCACCCTCAGTGTAAAAATTTTTTTCCTTATATCCAGTCTGAATCTACCTCCTTCTATTTAAAACTATTACCCCTTGTCCTGTCACAACAGGCCCTGCTAAAGAGTTTCTCCCCATCTTTCTTGTAGGCCCCCTTTAGGTACTGGAAGGCCACTATAAGGTCTTCCAGGAGCCTTCTCTTCTTGTGGAACACAGCTCACTCACCAGAGGATCCCGTTCACAACGTGGCACAGGTAACCTGACCTGTGAAGGGACTCATTAATTAAGGCCTTTCATGTTAGTAGATAAGACACAAGAACTGAAGGCTAAACATGGGTGGACACAGATCACTCCTCTGCAGGCTTCTTGAGAGGAGCACAAATTCCATCATGAAACCACAGGAATAACTGCATGGTTGATAACTACTGCGACACAGGCATGCCTTCGGTACCTTTAAATGCAGCTACTAATCTTGGTATTTTCCACTATTGTCACCTATGGCACCAACTTGGACCCTGAGATGACTAGTTCAGATATCACAGGCTGGAAAGTAGTCAGCAGTAAATGGGAGACACTCAGGGGAAACTCCAGACTCTTGAGAGGATTTGGTATAAATTGTCTTAATGTCTTAAAATAGGTATTTCAGCTAACGTCTTCAAGCCTCTCCAGGAACAGGCTTGTCCAAAATTTCCATTTGCTACTGGATATTGCAGCCTGCTGGCTGGACACAGCTATAGACCCTCAACTACCATATCTTAAAAAGAAAAGCAAACACTGTCACGAGCATCTGCCTCTCTACATGCATTTTTTTTTCCCTTCTACATGCTGAATGTTATAAGAAAAAAAAAAAAAGTGACTCACAAAGATGAGTCATAAATATGTGACATGATCTGTACATAAGGGCTATGCTGGCCCAGGAAGGACTGGCCTGCTGCCCTGTCCCTGCACTGAACCCTGATCTATCAAGTCCTAGGACATCTGCCTTTGGAAAACATTAGTACACTGAGGCCCTAGGACATATTCAAAGATTTTTTTTTTTTACTTCAGAGAGAAATGGCAATAGGGAAAAGAATGCTACTGAGTGACTGAAGGATAACAGTCAAAGACCAGGCTATGCTGAAAAGCAGTACTATATTCATGCAATATTTCGCTGAAATTCCAGTTCTGACTTCATTCATTGCTTTTCTAAAATGAAATAGAGTTACAAGGTCCTTTTGTTTGCTGTGGTAATTATCGATTTTCCATATCTTCTGATTCTATTCATTGAAATGTTTCTTTCCTCTCCATTAGTCTTATACCACCTTTCTCTGTCTGTACAGATCTACCCTCACCTTCTTACCCCTCTTTTTTTACTTCTCCTTGATTTAGGAAGGAAGGAAGGAAGTATTAGTCCTGAGTATAAGAAGTCCAGGCAAAAGTAGATAAGGTGACCAGCACACCATAAAATAGATGTTGTGCTTAGTAAAATAAACATCCTCTACTTATATTTCTATTTCCATTCCTGCAATGTATTGCCCTGAACACAGATCAATTGAATCTTTTAATATTTTTCTTCGGAAGCTCATGGGACAATTTGTTCTGGATTTCTGTGGACTGACTCAGCATACAGGTCAGCAAAGTAAGGATGAAAACCTGTGGTGTTGATTTCATGCAACAAGATAATTTGATTAAAAAGAGTGCAGACTGTTATACCAGTGGCCTAGAGATAGATGGTTTTTTTTAAAAAAAAACCCCTCAGTCTGCTGTCATCAATGATGCTACTGTATCTGCCAGCAGAAATTTTTGTCTACCCAAGTAATATTCTAGCACATTTTAGTTCACTCATCTATTTCAAATCTGCATTAGTGCCACTTAGCGAACACTGAATCACTTGCTGCCACTCCCATCACAGTCAGAGGATGTAAATACAGACCACAAGTTAAACAGGAAAGAGCATAAATTACATTGGCCCAAGGATAGCTGCACAGAGCAATAGCCATGTAAATAGAGGAAGTGATCTGCTGTTTATATGCATGCATTAAAAAATACACATTTTCTGTGGACACTTCAGACAGTCAAAGATTTTCATATAGACTTTTGTGGTTCAAATAGAAAAGATTAAAAAAAAAATTTACTCTTTAGTTCATTCCCTCTGGGTTTCAACTGCATCATTACTATGAGTGCTATCTACGGTGTTAACGAGAATTTCTATTAGCCTTGAAAAGCTGAGCTCAGCGGCACTGCCTGTCCGTCATTTGCATTGTTCTTGCTCAGATGCCCACAGTGCCTGGAACTTACACCTGTCTGATCTCATTAGTTCAACACAGCAGCGGTCCAATTTGGAGTTACACCTTCTAAGGCAATCAGCTTAGAACAGCTTTGCATTTCCATTGCAGGGTTTGCCTCATTACATGTTAATTGAATCTCATTTGCTGAAATGTATGATCTAATAGTTATAGTAAATCTTAAACCTCAACAAACACAGGCCTGATTAATGAACACAGAGTAAACTAAATTGCTTTTTTGTCTTTAATCACCGTCAGGAAGTTCTTGGTCTTGTGATCTAAAGGCAGCTTCCCCATTGACTTCAAATCCTGATTGCTTGTGAAGTACCTCATCCTTTTACTTAAACTTACTAATTATGAAAGCTCTTATGTGCCTCTTTTCCCCCCTGTAGAGTGCCTAGAAATTACTTTGAACTTGAACATACAGCTGTAGGAAGCTTGGCAAAGAGCAGTCATGTTTCTCCCCTCAGGCACTTTTGTGGTACCTCTACTCTTTCTTCCAACACCTTGTGCTAGCATCACACGCAGAGGTCAGGACGAAAAAAGGCTTAGATGAAATTCAGCTGTCAAGTGCCAAATTGTTTCTGACTATGCCAGAGCCTCTACTGTTGATTAGCAATTTTAAGAATCTGCATTTAACCCTACCCCAAGTTATAATTAAAAACAGAGGAGTTGAGTTTAATTATATTTCTGCAGCTTTGTTAGCAAATTGCATTTCCATTTAATTTTTTCCTTGGCAGTTTTGAAAACAGGAAGATCTTTTGCACAGCATACTCAGATAAAAGTATAAGCTGTATTTTTCTGCTGTGATTTCAAACATTCAGAATGACAGACCATCCTGTCCAACTTTAAATGTGTTTGTGTTCTAGTTTGCATTCCTCCTCCTCATCCCTCTTTGTCTCTCAGTCATACCTGGATAAGGAAGAATTCATTGAATTAACCTTCCATATGTTGGGGTAGACCCTGGCTCTGAATTTTAGGAGAGATTTGGAAAGAAGATGATTTTTAAAAAGCTTTCAGTATCAACAGTAATTTTAGTTTCAGACCTTATACCAGGGGGATTAATTTCATTTTATGCTAGTATATTTTTGTCAGAATCTTACTAGCATGGTGCACCAGGTGCTGATATTAAAGCTATAAAATCTACAGTGAACCAGTGAAAGCTGTTAAGTTGATAAATATTTACAGCCACTTACTCAAAAATGAAGTAAAAGAAGTTCTATTGTCTTCAACTTTAATTTCAAAGATCTGGTCTGCTTAAGAACACTGTCTGTGTGTTACTCTTCCCTCTTCCTTTCAAAAGTAAGTGAAGGATTACTTTGCAAAAAGCCCCAAAATGAATGACGGTACAAAATCACTGGGAAAAATTAATATCTGATGATGCATAATATTAAAAAAAAAAAAACCAGCCAAACTGGTACAGCAGCTATCTGTGATGATAAGGAGAGTGAAAGGGACTTCCTCTCTCACCAAGAACCTCACCCAGCATACTGCTCTGTGTCAGTGAAGATCCTTACAGGGAACCCTGCAGGACCCCATGACCCAGTGGCTACTCCTTCTGAGGCAGCATATCTGCTCAGTTTAGCAGGATGTAGGGCAAGAAGTTTAGTTCAGTAGCTTTGGCACGTAAGTGCAAAGTTGAGGGGAAAGGGACACATGGCTACTTTCCATCTTATCCAGAGTAAAAGGTAGGTGCAGGTAAAGGAAGTTATTCCATTTTTTATTTGTCCAATACCTCACTTACAACTCCCTGTAAGTGGTGTCATCTTGGCCATATAAGGAACAAATACTAAAAACGCATTACCCTGGTATGACCATACTCCCCCTCCTGTAGGAATTCAAGTGCCATCTGACAGCTTCTGTTGCCACAAAGTGGGACAAGCCCAAGGTACAAGAATAGGAAAAAGCAAACAGAAACTAGAACACCACCTCCTACCTCCATGACTACACAGCCTGAACTGTCAGCAATGGTTCCTGTACTTTCAAGGGGAAGAGGTAACCTGATAGAGATTGAAGGATCAAATAGCTTTAAAAAGAGAACCAAACAATACTTCTTTTAATGCAAAGAGTATGAGTTTCAAGTGTTGCAGCCCATGTACAGAAACTCTAGTATTTAAAATGAAATAAGGGAGAATTTAGCAAGTACACTTGTCCTTGGCTGTTTTCCAAGACATCTCAGCTGTTCCAATGAATTTAAAATGTGAAATGAATCAAGTATGTGAGGATGTATCTTTCATAAGTTATGATTTTCTACTTTAAATCATGATAAAAAGTTAATTTACCCTGGAAAAATATCCTTTTCTAAAATACAAGTTTTAGGAGCTGTTTCACATTCATACACATGCACTTACATGAAGCTGCCAGCAGAAATATATGCTGTAGCTGATTTTCCAAATGTCTTTTGTTTTGCATCAGTTTTCATGTTAGCACCATGAAGTACCTAAAACAAATTGAATTTTCCTTCCCATTTTGCAGTATCAGGAGAAGCTGGCATTCATCCTGTAAACCTAGAGCTGTCCTGCACTCATCTGTAACATGCTCCTGCTCTTGCTTGTGTTTCATTCAGAATTATCACTAGTAAAACTGTGGAGCCCTGTGAGTGTAATACCCTGACCCTTTATGGTTGTTGTGGGCTAGTGCTGCTAAATTTATATAGTTATATATTGTTTTGATTTTGTCTAAACTAATGATGTCCAAAGTGAAATTCCTTAGTTTCTCCATTTATCCTTTTCATTCCACGGTTTCCAAAGGATGAAGTGGGCACCTCAACAATCAAGAAACATTTTCCATCATGATAAACTCAGGCAACATCTGCTATGCAATAGCACAAGCTAAATCAGAAGAGAATACAAAATATAAGGTAAAAAAAGAAGGATTATATATGTATTGTTAGGGAAATGCTCTCCAAATAAGATAACACAGAATAAAAAAAACCATGCTGAATGGCATGACTCTTTCTTACAGGGCCATATATTTAGTTTCTAACATGTCCAGGATTCAGACTACATACATTGTCCCGCATAAAAGTTTATTGAAAACAAATCTTGTTTAAGTCAAGAAAATGCTTTGAAATAAAAATATAAATTGTGCATATCTTGTACCTCAGGGGCAGCTTCATATTTCATCCCCAGCTTTTGTTGTAGAAAATGTCCTTTCTGCTTTACTGAACTAATCTCAACAAGCCCAAAAGCTATTTAGATATGAGGTCACGAGAGCCAAAAGCCTCAGTCATTGGTAATGTTTGGGAACTCATTTCTAAATTCCAGAATACAACTCTTCTGAATTACAATTTTAGTATATAATTATTCAGAATTGATGGCTCTCGGTATTGACGGAAATGGTGTTCAGGTCTGATGTTAACATAGGCAGGACTCTTGTTAGGATGGTTGCGTGTTGTCTCCTAAATTGGGTAGACTGAGCAGCGATAAATGAGACCCGTGTTTGTTTTCTTTTATGCATGAGCAGAAGGTGAAGCTAAGCAAATGTTGTGGTTTTTTGGCTTCTTGGTGATTACTCTTAAAAGAGTCATTATAGTCAGAAGAATGAAAACACTTCTTTCTTGGAAAATTTTAAGACTGTTTTTGGAAATACAGAGATTAGTGTGAAGACAGACTTCAATTAAATTAAAGTCCTGTTCACAAAGTGGAAACTTGATGTGGAGAAAATCTCCAACATTCAGTATCACAGACTAACAATAAAATAGGCCTGGAATGGGCACCGTTACCAATTCAGAAGACAAATTACCTTGCCAGTGGAATTTGCTCCACTGTGTCTAAGAGTTTACTTTGTAAAGTATAAATTCCTTACAGGAAGGACTCTGCAATTGCAGTAGTGACAAATGCCACCTGCTTAAGAAGTATTTTCAAAGTTAAGAAAATGTGAAAGTCTCACTTGGAGGAAGGAAGGATTATTGCTGAGATCTCAGAAAGCATTTGGCTTTAATTTGAGTTGTCATAAAGTTATTTCTTAGCTTCATTTCCTGTCTCTGCAGCACTCCTTGGGCTGTGCTGCCATTAACAGCCTCTGATCTATATCAATTTATATGGATGATTTGCTTCGCTTGATAAAAACCAAAACAAAAAACTCCTCTTTCCAACATGTCTTTCCTGCACATCTTATCTATACTATTTGTACACAATAGCACCAGAGGATGGTGGATAAACAATATTTGGAAGCATGTCTGAAATAGTGAAGAAAACAACCACTGGGAAGTGATATTCTGTTGTTTTTTGGTTTTTTTTTTTTTCTGTTTTAAAATTGCAGATAGGAAAAAATATATTAACTTAAGCAGCTTCCTGCTTCTCACAATCAAAACAGAGAGGCTGAAGAGATGTCATATTTTAAAAGAAAGCAAATTTTGCATTAATATTTTAAAATTTACACCTTGCATATATTCTCTTCTACATAGAAGATGTATTAATTACCCCGTTGAGCTCCCTGTAGAAATGAACTCTGTGGAACCAGAAGTTTTCAGATTCTTAGCAGCAAATCACCTGATAAATAGCCTGAGACCAGTTGTACAAGAGTCAACAAGGCCAAGTGCCAGGTCCTGCACTAGGGTCACAACAGCCCCATGCAGCAGTACAGGCTTGAGGAAGAGTGGCTGGAAAGCTGCCTCATGGAAAAGGACCTGGGGTTACTGGTTGACAGCTGTCTGAACATGAGCCAGCAATGTCCCCAGTTGGTCAAGAAGACCAACAGCATTCTGGCTTGTATCAGGAACAGTGTGGCCAGCAGGAATAGGGAAGTGATTGTGCCCCTGTACTCAGCACTGGTGAGACTACACCTTAAATACTGTGTTCAGTTTTGGACTACTCACTATAAAAAAGACATTAGACACACTGGAGTATGTCCAAAGAAGGGCAACAAAGTTGATGAAGGCTCTAGAGAACAAGTCCCGTGAGGAGCAGCTGAGGGAACTGGGGTGGTTTATTTTGGAGAAAAAGTGGCTCAGGAGAGATCTTATCGCTCTCTACAACTCCCCGGCAGGAGGCTATATCGAAGTAAGTGTTGGTCTCTTCTCCCAAGTAACAAGTGACCGGACGAAAGGAAATGGAGTCAAGTTGCGCCAGGGGAGGCTTAGATTGGATATTAAGAAAAATTTCTTCACTAAAAGGGCTATCAAGCATTGGAATAGGCTGCCCAGGGAAATGGTTTAGTCACCAATCCTGGAAGTATTTAAAAGATATGTAGGCGTGGTGCCTAGGGACATGATTTAATTGTGAACTTGGCAGTGTGACTTGATGATCTTAAAGGTCCTTTCCAACCTACATTATTCAATGATCCTATGATTTTTACACTGGATAGGCAGAATGAAAGCAAATGGATTTTCTTTTTGCTGACTTTTGTGGTGAAGTACCCAGTATGTGGTATTTTATTCTTCAAGGAAGTCCTGCTAAACATTCCAGGTCAGGCTTGGAAATTTGCATAATCACACACCAACTTTGGTCTTGAGATACAGAAGAAACTTTTGGAGAGACCAAGGATTTTGCATTGCCTACCCCTTTCTAGTGTTGTGTATCTTGGAGATCCACCGGGACTGAAGTTACTTTCAAGTTTGGTGAGTAGGTGCAAGGGTGACCACTGGTCTACTGCCTTCCCTCACAAGGACAAGGAAAAACATCGCTTTGTCTGACAGCACACTCTCAACGCTGTCTTGGAGGGCAACTATCCCTGAATACAAGGCATGCCAAAACCATCCAGAGCTTGCCATGTCTGAAAATCTCTAGTGAAGAAAAGTCAACTGGATCTTCTATGTGCCAAAGAATGATTTTCTTCATTTGGCATCATAGCATGTGCCCATTTAGGAGAGATCTCTGCTAAAAATTCCAACTTGCTTAGCACAAGAGGTCCTTTTTTCAATATCCTTCACTATTCATTGAAGCAGACTTGTGTCACATTTGCCGGTGGAGGTTTAGTCTCAGTTACTTGCTGTTGTGTTTGACAAGGTTGTTTCAGCAGTCTCTCTCTGCTAAAAACTCTACATGCCTAGTAGTGATGTCATACCATGACTGCACACACGACCCTTCCCCAAATGTACTCTTGATTTCAGTTTTGTGTGTGGTAGGTTGTGCACACTAAATGCATTTCATGTGCTCCCTTTGAGCTGGCTATAGGGTTATGAAATTTAATCTTTTCAGTCACCAGCTCACAAATTCCAGGTACCAGGTAGAAATATAAAATGTAAGGAGAAAGGCAGAAGAAGAAAATTGTGAATAATGAGGTTAAGTTTAAGTAAATTAAAAAAAAAAAAAAGATACATTCTTTAGAATTTCTGCAGAAATTAAATTTTAGTGTTAAAAATATGTAATTTCTGTAGAACCAAGAAGAGCTTAGTTCCAAGATAAATGGTGTTCTACAATCCCATTTAATACCCATAAATATAATATCCTTATTATATTTATTAAAACAGAGGGCATCCCCTTTTTATATATACACACACAAAACACTGAACGCTAATAGGAATTTAACTGATTACAGTAATATTCCTGCTCTCCTGTATCTTGGCCAAAATATTTTTCTCTTTCATTGCTTCAGTATCTCTACATGGTTGCTGCAGTAACAAAGTAATTTTCTGATAAATTAATCAGGAAAAGTGCACTATAGAGAATGTGTATAACTCAAAACCTGTCAGACCATCACAATTTTAAGGCAATTATTCTCCTAGGGAAAAAAGGAAAATTACATAATGTAATTGCACAGAGATAAAGATAAGTTATCATAATTTTATGCTACCAAACCTAACTTTCTTAAATGTGCTCAGCATAGGAAGATTCTCCCTTATGGACAGTATATATCTTCTCAAGCTGTATCAACCACAATGTCAACTAGGCTGGCATATAATGTAAATTGAGATTGCTGGCACACTTGAACCACTAAAAATTATGGCTGAAGGAAAAGTTTTACAATAACATTCATCTTCCAAGCTGTGGTGAACATTTTGTTAAGCAAAATGAAATACTACAGTCTCCTTGAGCCAATTATTTCAAGGGTACTCAAAATCTATACCATAATTGAAAGTGTAATCACTGTAGTTAAAGTTAAGATGTATTATGTAAAACATTAAACCTACAACACCTGAAACCAACAGCAAATCCTAGATAAAGGGAATAAGAAACTGCATTTTAAACAATTTACAAGAACCCTCTGTCACCCATTAAAGGAAATTCAACAAGATTGCTGAAAATACAGATTTTTAAACAGCCTTCTGTTGCCTCTCCTTCTTCTGCTGATACCATGAGAGACTCCTACACATTCTTTTGGAGTAAATATAGAATATTTTTTGATGTTTTGGATGATTTGCTAATCTAAGAGATATCTACAGGATCTCATACTTTCTATGAGTCCTTTACTGACTCACTCTGAAACGAGCAGCATTATCCCTTATTATGGCAGTATATGGCAGCTTAGATGTGCATAAATCTCTTTGTAAGTTTTTGACATGTGGTTGTTTGCCACATGTCAAATAATTATGACCCAAAAGTTTTAAAACAAATTATTTCTTTAGGATCCTCTGTTTTGAAGTAGAAAAACTTGGCGTTGGTATAAAGGGATAATGCCTGCTCAGCACAACAACTTCACTGTTTTCTGAGAAAGAATCTCTCTACTGTTTGAATGATGTTAATATTGGAAGGTATCATCTCCTCACATCCACAATCTGACACCTCCTGATATCAGGGTCAAAGATTTTTGTAAAAGGTATTCCAGAATTTCAATACTCTCAGTTCATAAATGTCAATTTATTTGATTTGAACAGAGGTGTTTCAAAAGTAGGGCAGAATCAGAGGAGTCTTTAAAAAAAACCCGAATCCCAGCCCACCTCCCAAACCCCCAAAACCTGAAACCCAAGTATTTTTCATAAAAGGTATGGTACCTAAGCTATATGATTAGTAGCAGTGAAAGCAAGCACATTGTAACATAGAGAAAATAAGATATGCTAACTTGTTAGCATTTAGGGTTAAATGGCTGGAAGTAATATTTCACAACCCAATACATCTGAGGCAGTCTTGCTAAATTCCTTAGTGTACAGTCCCCAGAGGAGCACCACAGTCATTAAAAACTGAGAAATGCCAGTGTCTGATTTCAGGGCAGCCACTTCCTGAGTCTCACAGAGATATGTCTGATCTAGACTCTGACATCACCTGGATTTCATGGCCCAACAGAAGATATCTTTGAGATGTGCTTCCGGTTGCAATTCCATACTGCATGTCTTCATGTCACATGCTTGTGTGCTGTCAAATAAAGTTTTTACTAAGGAACTCCCATCATACCAAACAAAACTCTTTTTAACAAGCTAATGATGACAACAAAGTTGGTTTTGATATACTATAAATGTCAGAATGCTTGTGTTATCTTCCAGACCTACCTTGAACCTTGATGTAGTATGGCACATCCTCAAATTCACTATCTGCCTATGTACAAGCTAAAGGATTTTTTTTTGTTTGTGGTGATGTACTGTACTCTTAGCTTGAACAAGGCACATATTCTCTCTGGAGTCTGCAGCAAATTATTCTTTGAAGACAAGTGACATGTTCAGATGAGCCAAATGCACATTGCAACAAATGTCAAAGTGGATACACTCAACATTATCATCTAGATCTCTGAGAAGATAGCAAAAAAAAAATCCAACAAAAAAACCAGGACTAAGTATACAGTCAATATATACAGAATGCATACAGTGGATTTCAAGAAGTGTTCAGGCAGCAAAAGTGCCCTACTTTGTAGCCACAACACCAATGAGATGAAGCATACACAACGCTATGCAAAACACACTTGTTATGAATTCTACTTCTCTGAGACTAGTATTTGAGATGGCACTAGTTGTCACTCTCAAGGCCTAGGCCACTGCAGACCTTGATTAAAACATGAAAAAAGAAAAGACCTTCTGTGTAGTTCAAGATGACAACTATTTTTCTCTCAACAGAGATGATGGATGTAAAGGCTGAAAAGTTTGAGAATCAACTAATGTACTGAAAGTAGATACTTGCACAGTATAATTTTTGTCTTCCAAAAGGAGAAGGTGGCATAAGACATGAGTATATCATAATACTAAAAGGATACTGATTTCATAACATGAAAAACAGACACAAAGGGAGAGATTAAGATGGCTGTAGTCAGTTCAGAAGAACTTCACTCTGAAGTGTAGAAGGACCTTTCTGGGAGTCACTCTTAAGAGACTGTAATGAATCTGCATGCACAGAAGATTGGCACCATATCTGAGGTGTTGAACCAGTTTTTGACATGGTCGTTAACACAATGAAAGTGTCTTAAGGAAAAGTTATCAGGTGCTTTATATATTTATTCAATAGGAATGGAATTTTCCAGTTAGAGGGAAAAAAAGAGGTTGTCCCAATGCTCAGTCTGATTTGATCATGTCACAAGGTCCAGCCCAGTGTGATGTGATCTAGCCGACAGTTTGGAATGTAATAGAGTGGTATTTTAGCTTTTCTTTCTGTTCTTCTATTCGTATTTCATACTGGTTTTGTGTTTATCCCCAAAGGCATATTCTTCCATACAAACTCAGACAGAAAGCTTGTCAACACTGCATGTCTAAGTGGAAAAATAGATATTAAAATTTCTGACATGAGTTCCTTTATGCCAGTGTCATGGTGGTTCTAGACTTCTTCTTCTCTCTGTGAATTACTTTCTATAGTTTGGCCTAATTATTAGTTAGAGGAACACAGTCATTTTGGTATTAAATTGTGAAATTCTTGCCTCAGAAAGATTGCTGCTGCATTTTTACTACCTCATTAAACAAAGGTGTCGAGCAATCACAACTAAAATATGGATGTGTTTGTGCATATCTCTGGATTCTCACCATATGGTTAATTTACATCATTTATTTCATCTTCTTTTAGAAAATCATCTTCTTTTAGACTATGCTGCAATGTTAGCCACTGGATGGAGACTGAATCAAAGTCCTGGTCACCAGGTAAAGCAGATTTGGAATTTCCAGTATGTTAAGAACTGTTTGGACTTCTGTCTTGAATTAATTGCATCTCCAAGATTTGAATGCTGGCAAAGATTTTGCTTTGCCTTTGGAAGATGTTCAATGCAACTGTACATTGAAATGTGGTTGCATCATATCCATATAAATGTGGACATGCTTTCATGGACAAATGAAGTGAAACATGAATGAAACAAATTGGTCTTCATTCTAAGAATATGCTGTCACTAGGCCGTTAACTTGATGATGCTAATCTTTCTCATAATTATCCTCAAATATTAGTTGCAGGCATTCAAACCAGGAATATGTCTGCTGCTATGTATGGAATATCTTGTGGTTGACATATGTTAGCTTCAACATCACCTGATCACTTCACATTAGATGCTCTCCATTAAAAGTAACGTTCCTGAAAGAAGATAAAGGAGAATGAGTCATGGAATAGTAATTCTGAGAAACACACACCTGTCAGTATGTGAAGAAGATTTTCAAGTGTGAATATTTGACTTGCAGTTTGGATTTTCAAGACTGATGCATTAACAGCTCCTGCATATTCTGATGTATTATTTTGACATGCACTGAGATCTTCAAAAAGCACTCACCTCTTCCATCAGTGTCTATGAAACACAATGTTCCAAAAGTATTTCATAAATAAAGAATCATCTAAGTGCTGCTCACATTTGCAAGTTGTTACATACTTTTGGAGCTCTTTAACTTAGAGACAGCAACTTCTCACCTGCATGCGAGTTCAGGAGATGACGTTACCAGCTGTGTCCTGCTCCTCCAATTTGAGGAATGTGAGAGGAGGGAATGGGATCAAGAACTTAGAATCATAGAATGGTTAGAGTTGGAAGGGACCTTCAAAGGTCATCTAGTCCAAACCCCCTGCAAGAAGCAGGGACATCCCTGACTAGATCAGGTTGCTCAGAGCCTCATCCAGCCTGGCCTTGAACGTTTCCAGGGATGGGGCATCCACCACCTCTCTGGGCAACCTGTTCCAGTGCTCTACAACTCTCATTGTAAAAAATTTTTTTCTAATATCTAATCTAAACCTACCTCCTTCTAATTTAAACCCATTACCCCTTGTCCTATCACAACAAGCACTACTGAACAGGCCCAACTTCCACTCTTGCAACTCCTACCTAAATACCAGACAAACAAGAATGGCCTTGAACTCCAGGAGCAGAAAGGGCTATGGTGCCCATCAGCCAGGAAACAGGAGCAGATAGTGCTAGTATTTCCCTTCCTCCATGCTGACCAAATGAGCTCAGAGAGGAGCAGAAAATATCTAAAAGTCAGTATTGGCACTGCAGTCAATGGAGGACAGGTAATGGCAGAAATAGTTTAGTTCCCATCTGTGACATTTTTGGCCCTAGTATGTGCCACTACAAGAGTACTTCTCCAGAACTGTGTTTCAGATAGGGCTGTATTCAAGCATTCTTAACAAACTCACAGTGAACTCACAGTGTTGGCTGTGTCTTACTAGTGTGCTCTAAAAATCATAGTTTAATCAAGATAAAAACTCAAAATCTGAAATTTGGCAAAAGGCTTCAGCAATAATTGCATAGCAAGAATGAAAAATGGCCCATGACCAACACAGAGCAAGAGGAGCAAGTGTGACTTCAGAGAATTTGTGTATGGATACATGATATTTTATTACTAAGCCAGCTGTGAGTGAGTAATAGTCAAATGAAGTCAGACTAAGACATCTCTAATTACTAGAGTTCAATTAAGAAATACAAGGTGCCACTTGGGTATGAAACAGACTAGATTTACTTCAGTCTTGGAGTGGATGAGCTGTTTTGCAACTCATATCTTATTAACCCCTAAAATTAGGAGACCAAGTGGGAATCTTGATTTTCAGTGGAAAGTATCTAGGCATCGTGTTTGTGGGGTAAAGCTGAAAATTGTGAAGCAAAAATGTTCTAATAGCACACAAACCGAAGGCCGCTTAGCTTAATAAATAGCTTTTTCTCTGCCTGAGATCAGCAATACACGATCAGAAACTGTTCATAAAGATACTGGCTACATGGTTAGAGAGCATTTCTCTATGAGAAACCACATTTTTATTCTAGTCAGCCCTGCTTCTTGTCATATCTTCTGGTTTGTATTAATGTCATTTTGAGAAACACTATTTCCAGAGAGACTATTTCTGTGATTGATTATTGTGTGTGGAAGATATCAAATACCTGACAGTCTTGAAAATATAACTGTTCTATAAGGACTGCTGCACTCCAGTGGTGCATGAAAAGAATCCTGTGTTCTTAAAGGCATAATTATCCAAATATAGCAAGGAAGAGGCTGGACAATAATGACCTCTGGAGGTCTCTTACAAACTACATCAATATGATTCTGAGATATGCTCTAACTTTTTGTTATTAGTGGTAGGATTCATCTGAATGACACTTTTCAGATGACAGTGACATGCCGAATGTAAACTTATATTTAAAATAGAAAGAACATAAGAGAAATGCAAGCACCTATTTCCAGTACCCGTAAGTTCTGTTAAGACTTGTGCTGTCTGGTTTAATAAGTGCAACTTCAAATAGTATCCACAGATACATCCTCTCTTAGTGACTCAGTAGGAACCACAATGAATGGTTCTTGAAAATAACTCTGGATACTGTATGCATTTTTGTATATGCCTGAGTAGAAACCTGGTTTATTTTTTATTACAAACTGTCATAAACTGCCCTCAGTTTACCTGAACTGAAAGTACTGTTGAAATTTAGAAAAATTAAGGTTAAGAAGGTTAATGGAGTTAGCAAGCTGGCAAAATAGAAATGCGTGTACAATATAATTAATGTAGAGCATTCATATTTTGACCTGCTTCACTTCTCCCTTAAGTCTGACTTTAGATGAATGTTACCACATCTATATAGATGAATATTGAATGATATCACTAAAAGCTGGTAATGCTTAGGGTTTGTGCCAGCATTAAGTTTTGATCATTTGAATCAATTATGATTCAACTTGGCCCCTTCTATCACATAAGTGATTCTGTATTTAGTTCAGATTTAGTTCTGGTCTTTCATGATAACTTTTACCCAAAATTTAAGCAACTGTATATCTAAAACTATGTTCTGGAAATCCCAACAAACAGGAGAAACAGTATCATACCAAGCCTTTCCATGACAAGTAAAAGTACTGGGTGATGAACTAAAAAAAGGAAGATATGAACAGCAACATGGTTGTGTCAGCACTTCTGACAGACTAAAACAGATTAAGAAGAAACAATTAAAACCCATATTATTGTAGCACATCTTGCGACGTATTTTGCTGTCAGTGCATGGTCATGCAGAACATTGGCTCACTGTGGTAGAAACTTACCTAATGTGCCTTCAAAATGCCAAACTGTTCTAATAATACGGTGTAAAATGTGACATTTCCTCCCCTTCCTTTCTCTTTCCTCCCTTTGTATGGTTTAAGAAGTTATAGTGTTGCTAAGCAGAGTCTGGAAAATTAAAGTTTCTACAGGAATTCTGTTGAAAATTCTAATGTTATAATTTTTCAAAGCCTGAATATTCACAAGCTCAGGTTTCATACGGCTATTTCTACACAACTCCTTTTGCGATAGTGAAGTCCCATATACTTAAAAAAAAACCCTGCAAACAGGTGTAACACATTGCAGTAGGGTATGTAGCAGCTACAAACAAAGAGTGGGATATACATGTTGCGGCTCCAGAGCAGCAGTAATGCAGGAGGAGGAAAAGAAAACGCATTTTATTTGTTGCTTCTGCTTTTTCTTAGCATTTATTACTATTACAGTTGCAGGTTTTGCACTGGTTTAATCCAAGTTCATTCTCCCTCTATAACCAAATTCATGCTATTTCTTTTCTATTTAATAAACCCTACCAATGAAATAGAGAGCTTCTGTAGTACTGTAAAGTATCTTTTATCAAATCTCTTAATTTGGACTGTTGGTATGAATAGTGTTGAGTCCAGTGCTCGTTTTTTAAAGTCTCATCTTCTACCCTCTATTCTGAGTGATTATAGCTCTGGGAGGTTGGAAGGATGAAACACATGCAGGAAATTCACTCTACTTCCCTTCTCCTGTAGGTTAAATAGAAATATTTTGATAATTTTCAAACCTTGAAACTGACATTTCTGTAAGAGCCAATTCACAGAAATTTCAGCAACCAAATTTAATAATTATGGCTACAGGACAGTAACATTTTGAAGAACATAACTGAAAGCCAGGAGAATAAGGCAGTCTGGGTTCTGTGTAAACAAACTAAACAACTGCCTCTCAAACTCAATTGTCTCTAAGACTTCAGAGAAATCAGAGCAGAAAACTAGTAGCATGCTGAGTTTGTTTCCTAGGTGACTAATTAACATTCAGCCTGAGAAGTAGCTTGGATTTGGAAGAGAGCTATTTTTTAGGAATTAAGACAATAAAGTACTCAGAAGAATCTCAAGAGAAAGCTGAGAAAGTATTACTCCCCATTGCCGCACAGTAAAATCAAAAGTGTGTTGTGCTGCTTTTTGGAGTTGCGAATGGTATCTCAAAGGATAAAATCTTTCATCTCAAAGAAAGGGCTCTTTCATGTTTCCAGAATTTGTTGATTAATTCTCACTTCAAATTCAACTCCTAACTTTGCACCTCCAAAACAAAAGACTAGTGTTGTACAGCTATGAGACTATGTCCTTAAGAGCCTGAAAAGTCTTTCTTATAAAGCTATGCTAGAATATCAAAACAAATCTTATGAAAACTATCTGCAACACATTTTAGCTTGATTGCCTTCTGATGCTTAAAAAAAATGTAGCAAAAACCACAGAAACAACTATAAAGGGTAACAAAGCCACTAATGAGCCTAGTTGCCCCTTCCAACCCTTCTCCTTCACTCAGGAAAAGAAATGGAAATCTAACCTTCTGCATGTATCTCTCAGAGCATGCTCCACAGCTGGTTTGATTTACCTGCTTCAGGCTTCTCAGGCTGGGGAAATCAGCCCACGCACTGAGGTCTGGAATGAGCCATATCAGTTTTGAAAGCCATATAAGCACACTTATTCTAAGAACCTTAACACATATCCAAAAAAAGATCTCTGGATGTACTTAACATTATATTTTTGTTCTGATGTTTTAAAGCACATGCCCCAGGATGTCTCCAGTTACTGTGCTACTGACTGTATCATGGAGCGGTTATACAGCAGGAGAACCAGATCACTTTTCAATGACACTAAACCAGGAGACGTGCTCCAAGAGTGGATTTTTTTTTGCAGTTATTGATGAGCATTCTGTACCTTGGACCAGACTAGAGCTAATCTGAAGTAATGCCCCTGAGAACATACAGAGTGGACACTGGGTACCTCAGCTTCAGTTTCTCTCCTATTGCACCATGCTAGTTATTAACACACTCTTGTTCAGTTGCCACCTTGCTTCCATGGAAGTCCACGGTCCCGCCATGATCTCTCCTTTGGTCACCCAAAAGCTCTATGTCTGCCCAGCAGTGCTGTTAAGAGCTCCAGTGGAGAAGGCTGGTTTGGGCATCACCTTTCTTGGCAAATTGGACTAATCAGAGGCAGTCCAGAGAAGACAGTGATAGTGAGGAAATATGACTTGTCAAGAAAGATTTGAAGAAGTGTATTGCTGAGCCTAGATAAAAGAAAAGCTAAACAGGGAAATCATGGCCATCTTAAATATCTGAAAAGGACTCTGCTGAGAAGAATGAAATAACCTTTCCCATTTTTAATTAGACAAAAAGAATGTGCCAATTTCTGGAAAGAGAAATTCAGGTCAAACATTAGAATGACTTTATAATTGTGAGAATAGTGAGGCTTTGGAGAAAATTGCTTGAGGATACAATGAAATCCTATCCTGGAGGCTTTTGAAAACAGGCTAGACAATATCTGACAGGCATGGTTAGTCATGTTGTGGGGAAAGGTGATGGACAAGACAACCTTTGAAGTTGCTGTCATTCTGTCTGACGTAAGTCCAAGTTCAGAAGGGCTTCTTTTTGTAAAGTGTGAGTAACTTGGCACCTACTGCGATTTCTGAGGTCACAGAGAATTAGAAAATGGATATTGAATGGATAAAGTGTTGCCATTATTGTGGTAAATCTTTAGGAACTGCCTTTTCTTACGGCAAAGTCAATAGGAGGCTTACCTGTTAATGAGAAGAAGAAGGGCTCTTTGATTCAATAAGAGTTTATATGTGCGAATGCTTAAAGCCTGCTGAAGCTAGTGAGTCGTAAAAGCAGTGACTGAACAGGGAGAGGTACAAGTATTACTGCCCACATTACTTTCTGGGGAACAGAGATGCTAAAGCCAAAGTGCCCGGCAACCCAAAGGAACACACGGAAGGGGCAGAACATGTACTTCATTTTGGTGCGTTCGTTCTGCCAGATCATGCTACATTTCCCCTTTGCAGATTTAATGTTTTCTGATGCCTTCCTACTATATAACTGCACTTCATGCATCCAGGACCTGCGGTTAATAACTCTTAAACAGTCTCTATATGAACATTGCTGGGTACAATGCATTACTCCAGTGCATACACGAGAGGATATGCCAAGTGGGAGGCATGGGGAAGCAGGAAAAGAGGCTGCATTTATGAATGAATTAAGCATTCTAAATTATTTACTTCAGTATATCACCTGAGTTGCTTCATCATGCTATTCATTACTATCTGTAGTTGCTGCTTTGTTGGCTGTGACTGGGGTCTGAATCTTCACGGTTAAAACCATGAACTTTTACAATTTAAGAAAACAAACCCTGAAATCAACAGCTAAGGACAAGTCATTTTCATGGGTCAGAGGCAGAATGCATAACTGCATAACTGATGTGCAACTGAGCAAATGATGGATGTCTCAGTGACTCAATAACAACAACAAAAAACCAGAAGGAAGTTATACTGGTTATTATTAGAAGGATGAAACCTTGCCCAAGATTTCATTTTGCAAGAATGTGAATAATTCCTTTTTTTTTTTTTTTTTGTAAATCTAAACCAGAGTATTTTGTTTTATTTTAACTGTTCAATTATTTTACATTGGTTAATTGTAATATGCTGTTTTAAAATGAAGGAATAAATTTAATTGTGATAATGTCAGAATGACAAAAACTAAACTGAAATAGTTCTCTATTTTCAGAACTCCACCAGCTATTTTTCAGGAGACAAAAATTTCTTGTCTAATTTTAAATCAGAAGCAGATGATGTACCTGACTAATTATTTTTCTTTTTTTCCCCCTGAAATATTTTTTTTTTAAGCATTACTACAATTCTATGAATGACACATAATGGAAACTAATTTATCTGGTTTTCTGATCATACGACACAGTGATTCAAACCATCATATCTAACAAATAATTGCACAACATTTATCATTGCCTAAAATACCTAGTCATCTGCTTATTTCATTCTTTAGTCTAGATAATCTTTAATGTTATATATTCTACTACTTATTGCTTGTTTATTTATTATATAGCTTGGAGAAGCAAGGTAATATGGCCCAAGTCAGAGTGTTTCTGGAAGTGAGGTAACAGGCTGTGGACTTTTCTCACACTATGTATACAGCGAGAATTAAAAAGAAACTGGAGGAAAGTAAAACAGTCTGGAGAAGCTTTGAAAACATCCCAGATAGCCAGTCATCAAAGGAGCACAGGGCATGGTGGCAAGAGTTCTACACTGTGTTCTGAGAAACTGTATTTGATCTGTGTATGTCCTGTGAACAAAACTCAGTGGTTGCATTCTGTCTGTGAGGTAATATGCTTCTCCTCTTTATGTAGCTGAGACTCATTACCAGAATTACTTTAATTTAACCTTTTTTTCCCTGGTTTGTTTGTTTGTTTGTTTGTTTTCACCAATGGTAACTGGCAGTTTGGGTGTCCAAACTGAGAAACCATAAGGACAAAAGGACAACATCAAAGACCCCCAGTTTCTAACAATGGAGTCACTCCATAGGGAAATTATGAGGGATGGCAACCAGAAGGTTAGTCTGGTACGTCTGGAGGAGCTTGTTTAGCAATTAGATACTGTGATTACTGGTTACTGGGTCAGGGTTTGACCTTTGTGATATAGCTCCACTAATGGCTCTTTGGTATCAAGCAGATATGTAATCTTAATCATATTCTAGAAGATCTGTAAGTATTAATATGGAACAGTTTGTCTAGATAAATTATGTACCAAATCAGCCATTCTTTTCTTAGTAGCAGTTTTCCCTGGTTTCTTATAGATCTCAGTGCACTTTGAGCTGCTGACTACTAGAAAAGACAGCATGCATTTCAGTTGCTTGTATGTACACGCATGAAAAAGTGCTAAGGTGCAGAGCAAGCAAAACAAAAATGATATATATTTATTTCAGAAATAATTGGATAATAAACTCCAAAAATACGTGCCACCTCAGGAAACACAGGAAAATTACAAATATTATAGAAATTGTAGCTATTACATGGTTATATTAAAACTGTTAAAATTGTTAGCACTTATCAAGAGACAATGGAAGAATATGTAGCCACATTATAGGAAAAGTTACTGTCTGCAGTAAAATTGCTCATCTGTATGTGTATACAGATTGCAAACACAAAGGTGATGAAAAGCCTTTAAATTTTTTTATTGTTAAACAAGAAAATAGGCAAAACAAAACATTTTTTTTCAGCAAGCATTAGAATAATTTTTAAAATAAATCAGTGACGTATGCTAGTTCTGTCTGTGTAATGTTAACCGGTGTCTTGCAGAGATACAGAGTTACTCAGGAATTTTTCCTAAGGCTGCAGTGCAGACCACTGATGCACTCATCACTCACTGATGTCTCACCTAAAAGCTCTGAATCCTGTAAGAAAATGGGCAACAGAAGCATCAAGTGCACATGTGTAAGAGGTACTGCCTGTGGCTGTGGTGGGCCACCTGGCACCACTCACCTCTAAGTGTGAATATCTACCTTCCCAGATAACACACAGAATGAATGGTTACCATCTCCACGGGACTACCCATGCCAGGCTGCTACTGATCACTTCAGTGGTCTTGGGAAGGTCACATATGGTGCTAAATTCATAGCAGATCTCTAGATAAACATGAACAGAAGTGTCTCAGAAGAGCAGGTAGGGTTATCAGATGGGACCTGGCAGGTGGGAGAAAAATGCTTGTGCCAGAGTTCTGATCTGCTATGAATTAGCTTTCTTAGAACCATCAAGAGACTCATAGCATGATAAATCAATAACCACCAGAAAATGCTCTACCTTTTCAGCTGCACACACATACATGAGTATATACAAATACACATGCACCTCCATATATACAGATCAGTACTTATTGATATGTATAATTCATGTAGCTGTTGAGAGGTTTCATCCGTTATACGCATGGTTTAGCTCAACAAAGCACAAGATGTAGTCAGAGGCATGCAGCTTGCATTGTTCCCACTGAGTAGGTTGTCACATAAATGCAAATATATTTTCCTTCAGTGCCAAAGTAGCAGATACCCTTGGGTGGGGTGCTTTCATGCTGTTTCTCATTGACTGCATCTTACAGACAACCTTGATAGACTTGGGACTTCTCTTACCTGGCTTACTGATGTGAAGAATCAATCCATATCAACAATTTTTTTTTCAGGGCACATGAATATAAAATGTCCTGCTGAGAGGGGGAAAGTTGTATTTCAAAGTCCGTTCTTTAAAAATTGCTGATTAGTGCTAAAGAAATCAATTTAACACAGGAAAACTTCATGAAAGTCTATTCACTCTGCAGAAAATAAATCTGTAATTCCAGGGGGAAGTAAAAGATAAAGAAGAAAGTATCTATCCAGTCAACATCTACAAGATTTTTCTTCCCTAAAGGGTCCTTCTGTGTGTAAATTAAACCATAGGACTTGAAAGTGATTGACTTCAGGAAAGAGTTCTTTGTTTTAAAAGCTGGTTTGTTATTATGTGTATACCTCTGGCTCTTGTGTTTCAAAGGTTTGTTTTATTTTATATAAGAGCTATATAAAACGTATTTAATTAATTTATTTAATTTATTATACAAATAGCCAAGGAACCTACTGTAATATTGCTTCTGACTTTAAAAAAAAAAAAGAAAGAAATTTATATATGTATTTTTATAGATATTATTTCAAGGAACTACTTTGAAAACCTCTAAACATTTGCACACAGATTTTTTTTTATTTTTTTTTTATTTTGTTTGCTTGTGTGATTTCATTTTTGTATTTAATCTTGGGGTTTTTTTGGCCTTTAAAAGGTGCTGATTTGTCCAAGGGAAAACATAGATGCCTCATGACATCAAATATCCACTTTCCCTTGATTTTCAGTTCTTTGGAAAATATAAGCAATCAAGAACAGCTTCATTGCTGCCAGCAACCTTTCCTTGGTGTCACCATGCATAGTACCACTGACTTCAGCTACGTTTGCCTATTTGTTTTGCCAGGGAATCTGGTCAAATGTTGGGCCAAGAAAGCACTATTAGAATCCACAATCGCATTAGAGCTAAAACAACAATTCAGATCTAAAATCACTGTAGAATGAAATTTGGACTTTGGTATTAAAGTAACTGTTTTTCAAAATTTCTATTCCTAATGCTAGGAAAGTAAAACAGCAACTCAGGATGTGCTTGTTTTAAACTATATCCAACATTTTAAGGAAATGGCTGTTTTCCATGAAGTTTCTGCCACATTGAAATCAGAATTTGAAAATAAAGTATAACTGAAATCAAAGCAGTGGCAGAAATTTCATAGTTTTCAAGGCCAGATTGTATGATGCTCTGAGCAGCCTGATCTAGTTGAAGATGTCCCTCCTTGCAAGGGGTTTGAACTGGATGACCTTTAAAGGTCCCTACCAACACTATCTATTCTATGATTCTATGATTCTATATCTGGCAATTTAAATTTCAACATCAATATCTCCATGTTTTGAAGGTTGCAACTTCAGGTTGTCTTGGAGTAAACTCCAGCATGTGTCACTATATTTTTCAGTGTCTAGTCTCTAGACAAGCTTTTTGGTTTAGTGATTGACATCTTAGGAAAATATCGTAAAACATCATGGAACTATAATTTTTACATATATTTCTCTAAGGTTCAGATTTTCCTTAGGCTTTGCAGAGAAAGCAGCAGGCTTTCTAGAATGAAACTGGGGTCTTCATTTATCTTCCCACAAGGATTAGATAAATTTTCATTTTCTGCACTTAAGTGAGTTCAGAAATTGACTTTAAAGACATAAATAAGTGAGTAAAGTGTCTGGGAGGGAAAGAGTGGGTGATGCCTGAGCTCTGCCCCATCTCTTCCACTTGTCCAGCTGCTGAGAGAGCTGAAGCCATCTAACACAGGCCTAGTCCAATCATGCTTTGAGAAAGGATTGGTCTAGGTCACACCTAAAGGTCTCTTCCAATCTTTTTATTTTTTCATTAATTATAATGACTATAACTTTGAATTTCAAATGCACAGAAAGTTGCACACTCAAGATGGAGTATTCTGTTTTATGTGTTTCTGCTGGACCTGATTTGCTACAGCAATGTAAAACACAGTGTTTCTGATGGTCTGCAGAAGAAAGGCTGTGACTTTGCCTTGAGCAGACACTTTCTTAAGCTGACCTGACCCTAAATCTCATCCTCACAACGTCAAGTAAACAGGGAGAAGGATATCCAGCTGCATATGACCCTGAGCAGCAGGATCTAACTTCCAAGTCGGATCTGACTTCAGAGTTAGCCCTCCTGTGTGAGGGGTTTTGGACCAGAAGACCTCCAGGATTTCCTTCTGGACTAATTATTCTAGAACTCCCCAGTATATTTAGAGGTGTGGTTTTAAGCTGTTAAGGCAGGTGATTCTCAAGGGCACCTGGAGTGTGAAAAGGAGGTAAGAAGGGCAAGTCTGATGGCTTAAACTTACTGTGCAGAGATGTGCACCTCCACCGGAAGCCTTTCAGCATCTGCATCCTGGAACTAGTAACTGAGAGGACATTTAGTTAGAGGTGACTAACCGTAAAAAGAGAAAAAAAAAATTTAAAGAAGTCTAGTAGTTCCCAGACTGGCAAAGCGAAGGTTTGTCTGATTGTAAAGATTAGCACTCCCAAGCTGATGATGAGTAAGTACCTTTTCCTTAGACTTTTCTGCTCAGTCCTGTCAGTTCTGTGTTTTCTTACAGAGGCTTATGGAAATTAATGTCAATTAAAGCTATTTTTGTTGGAAATAAACCATTATTTATAATATATTCAAACTGCTAATTGTGCGGTTAATTTTCAGATCTGTTGTTTGCTAACTATATTATTTGACCTCTAGCAAAGAAAGTTCTGCAGGAGCTGTCAAATAAAAACATTTTAGCTAAGATACATAGTATGTGGTCTTCATCTTTGTGGGTTAAATTCTGCCATGACTTGTGGCCAATTGTTCACTCTAGTCAGTGGATTTGAATGGGCTATAGAATAGAGCTTGGTTTCATGACACTATTTGTAAAAAAAAAAAAGAAAATTAAAAGCCTAAGCCCAAACCCCAGGATAATCTTTAGGCTCACAAATAGTAAAACTGACAACACAGAAACCAGTAGAAACTGACATCATAAAACTGGTGCTGAGTTTTTATTTTTTTGCATTACAAATACCATTGGATTTTAAAGAAAAATGGTAATAAATGCCACAAAAGGAATCTACAGCAAATCAGCAGGGAAGGATGTTAAAATGTTCCTCATTTTAACAAGACTGGACTGGAACTGTTACAACTCAAAATTTTACTGAAAAATTTATTGCTGGATTTTTTCTCTAGAGGAGAGGAGAAATAGAATTTAGATGTGCTACACATAGAACAACACTGACATCAAATCATTATTTTAAAAAGGGTCATCTTAAAGGTGATCTACTGTCAATAATAAGCCTGTGCTGCTCATATGCACTTCTCGTCTCTGTTAAGAGTTTGTTCTGGAAAGCTATCCATTTTCTTTGTTAAATTACTCAGATTACTGGTGAACTTTGGCCTGTGTTGTAGAGTCCTATGAGTGTAGAGAACTATTCTGTGTCAGGGCTCCCTGAGGTCCTGCAGGGAGACAGCTGCTGAAGAGAGGAACAAAGGACCTCTTTCAGTGAGAGAATTAGGTTAATCTGATTCAAGCACTTCTTTCACATTACAAAAGCCTTCCTATACAATGTAGTTGCATTTTCCCTATCCATTCTTCTAGGCTCTCTATTTTCCACCTACTCTTACTATTAATTCCTATAATTTTTCTTGCTATTTTTCTGATCTCTTAGTTCCTCACTTATTGTCATAGTTGTTCCTCTCACTCAGTGAAGTCTATATCATGTTTTCATGGTACCCAGAAGAGATTCAGGTATAGGCAAGGACAGAAACAAACCTAGGCAAAAATCAAACAGCTCTTCCACTTGGAGAAGGGTCAGGCAGCATCTACCACAGTTTCTGCGTGCTAAGATAGAATCATAGAATAGTTTGGGTTGGAAGGCACCTTTAAATGTCATCCAGTCCAATCCCCCTGCAATGAGATAAGTGCTTCCAGTGGAGATGGAGAAGATAGACAGGATGTCATTACTAACACATGCCCTTTGTACAATTCAGATATAGCAAAATGCCCATCTTTGCTTGGCAGAGAACAGCCTCAATAAGAAGGGAGCTTATCTGAGAGAGATATGACATTTTAACTGCTTGCCAGGCACTCTCCATCTTCTACATGGAATACTTTTCAGGGAGGAAGGTGCTCAAGAAGTGGCCAAAGGTTGCGAGAAAAAAAAGCCTTATCTGTTCCAGTGCTTCTGGTTGCTTTACCATCACTGTGGAGCAAACAAAGATGAAGAGAATTCATCCCCAGAATTTTACACTTGAGCAGCACTTGAGTTCAGTGAAGGATTTTCTTTGACATATCTGGCATAGTTGGCTTAGTTGACCACTGAGTCACTGATGCAGTACTTGGCTTTTTCTGAGACGTGAGCCTTCAAATAAACAGAAAACTTCAATTCTACATAGATAAGCCTTCTGCAGAATCTTAAGAGAAATTTTATTAATGTGAACTTATTTCTTACATCTTCCCCTGGATTATAGTCAAGCCTATAGTTTATCTGTGTGAACAGTCATTAGCTGAAGCTTACTCTTTGTTCTTCTACATCTGACAATCATCGTTTTGAAAGTATACAATGTGAAACTTCCCAGAATGACACTGTAATAAATAAAAGAGTCAAATGTGAAGTTCCTCTAATGAGTCATATCTCCAATGTTGAACACATAGGGGTCACGCTTTGCATTATTTTAGCACAACTTAACAAAGGCAGAAGCAGAAATAACAATCTTATCTTATTCTGATTGGCATGTGTTAATTTACAACACAAAATGCATCAGAGCAACCACACTGGTATACTTTTTATTCCTTCATTTTAGCCTTTGGTATTTTCTTTGTCCCTGTTAAACCAGCAGTTTATCTCTGAAAATCAGGAGCATGAGACAGACTCAACATAAATCCAAAGTCTAATTGATTATAAATGAATAAGAAACGTATCCTACAACCTCCTTTCTGAGGTTTTTTGAATGTTTAGATCTTTTGCCATTTTACATTAAAAGAAAGATTCTAGGTGAAACTAGAAGTGTTTAAAATGTGAAGCTTCTGGGCTGGGTACAGGTTTCATCTATCTAGCCTTGCTGTGCAGCTGTCACGCCGCTGTTCTGAATGACACAAGCGTGCCAGCCTCACTGGCCACTGCTCATGTGCTTTGCAGGGGATGACTACTGAAAGGGAAAGCAGTGACAAGAGACATTTCCCACCGTGCTTCTCCTCATCACCCCACTCTACATAGCATTATGTAGTTCTTTTGCTTTCGTAGATTTTGTCAGGTTGAGAGAACTGCTAGCGTTCCACTAAGCTGTTGGCTAACTGAAGGCAACGCAAGAAGTGTCTGAGGCAAGATGTGCTCTATCTATCTATCAGGATGTAGCGTACAAGAAAGACACACAGACTTCAAAGAAAGAAACACTTCAGAAGATATCTGCAAGCCTTTCAGTAAAACTATAGATGGAATTCACAATGATCCAGAGTACAAAGGCTGTCAGACGGTGATGATCTTGTGCGTGTGTATGTGGCAGGGGTGGAACACGAGCTGGAGAAGGGCAGGCTTTTGTACAGCAAGGCTGCAGTCACTTTGTCCTTTACATATAGATAAACACAGGACACAGAGATCCTTGGACTGGCAAGATGAAAAATCTTGGATTCAAACCCACTGCTTTTGTATTTCAGTGTAATGAATATTAGGCACCATAAGCAAAAAGGTGCACTGAAGAGTAACCCTTGAACTATAGAATACTATCGGAATTACCTAAGAAAAATAGAAATCTTTGGATTGTTTGTCCTGGTTTCAGCTGAGACTGTTAATTTTCTTCCTAGCAGCTGGTATAGTGCTGTGTTTTGGATTTAGTATGAGAATAATGTTGATAAAACACTGATATTTTAGTTGTTGCTAAGTAGTGCTTACATTAAGTCAAGGACTTTTCAGCTTCTCATGCCCTGCCAGTGAGAAGACTGGAAGTTGGCAGGGGGCACAGCCAGGACAGCTGATCCCAACTGACCAAATACCATAGGACATCATGCTTAGCATTTAAATCTGGGGGAAGAAGGATACGTTTGTATTTATGGCATTTGTCTTCTCAAGTAACCATAATGCGTGATGGAGCACTGCTTTCCTGCAGGTGACTGAACAACCATCTGCCATCGGGAAATAGTGAATGGATTCCTTATTTTGCTTTGCTTGTGTGTGCAGCTTTTGCTTTACCTATTAAACTGTCTTTATTTAAACCCACGAGTTTTCTCACTTTTACTCTCCTGATTCTGTTCCTCATCCCACCAGGAGAGGATAAGCAAGCAGCTGTGTGCTGCTTATTTGCCAGCTGGTGTTAAACCTTGATGATGTTGTACTTTATTTCAGATTGCTGTGAAAAATCTATCTAGGTCCTTGCACATTGCACACTAATTTACAGGTACAGGTGTATTTTTACTAGGAAACAATGGGGTTTCCATTTTGAGTGTGTTTTCAGCCATGCTAATTGTCTTGCTATATTCTCTTCCAGTGAACTACAGGAAGGATAATATTATTCTAATTTTCTGTAAAATACATAGGAAAAATACACAAGAATCTCAATTTCATTTAAAAAAAACCCCAAACGTATCTGAATGCAGAAAAAATATAGAACATAACCCCTCAAGGCTCAAAATCATAGGCAAATTAAAAAGTTACAAACACAGATAACAACAACCTCATATACATGTGCTTGCCTAATTAAATATTTTATCTCTTCTAGCAATCCCTTCATCTTCCTTAAAAACCAATAAGATATTTAAGATACTGTCACAATTTTTAAATAGCTAGTTTGGTTATTGTGGTTCTGACTGAAGGGAAAACATTGTTTTTCAGAGGTTATTGGAGAAAAAATACCATGTTGATCACCTCCTGTAGTCAGCTGGAATACAACTCCATGCACTCCTTATGGTTACATCTGACAACTGGTGGGTTTACAGGCTCAGTGACAAGTCAGTCCTTTCTCCTCTCCATTTCTTGTTGCTTTTTTACATTGCTGTTATTCCAAGACACTTCTGCAGGCATGAAGGGGCTGTGTCTGTAATGATGTATGATTTTTATAATCCTTTCCCAAGACCTTTAATTTAGTGTAACTAAAGTTAGACATGGGGTCTAACTTCAGACTGTATTTTTCCATACTAAATATCTAAGGTTGAGATACTAAATAAAAGTTACAGAATGGTCTTGACCTGTTCTGAGAAGAAAGTGTAAGAAATTGCAGGTATCAGTTGTACCAGTGGGTGAAGCATTACAGCAACAATGTTTTTTAAGTTTTCCATGCACAGAAGACAGTAACACTCCTCACAATATACAGTTTCAAGGTTCAAGTGATTTTCGCCTTGCTATTGAGTTAGAATAAACTATTTTGTAATCTTACTTAAATTTTATCTGGATGCTCAGGAAATCTTTGGTGAGATTGAAAGGCTGATACTTTTTCAAATGTCATAAAGATATGGTACATATAACAAACTCTTAAAAAGAAAAGTGTTGACAACAACTAAACACCGATCACAGTATTCCAATGCATAAAGAGTGGCTACAAAAGAATGGAGGCTCTCTCTTCACAAGGAGTCACTCAGTTTGAATTTCAGAAGATTACAGATCCCATCTATCTTTACAGCCATCACCACTGATCTTTTCTAGCAGGAAGACATCCAGACTGTTTTGTCCACCTGGAGCTGGTCACAGGGCAGCTGCACACAGACAGAGATTTTAGATGGAGACTGTTGGGCGAGACAAGGACTAAGAAGCAGTTTGGGTATTTTGCACATGGAGAGTGTTTTCATGTGGACCAAGGGTGCTCTTGGAGGCAGATAAAGTGTATTAAAACTTGTCCTTTATCTTGGTAGTTTTCTAACAGAGATGTAGAAGTAGGCAATGATTTTGAACTCTGAGGATTTCCTATTTTTCTGGAGGAGTAAGGGAGGTAGGGAAGAGAAGAAAGGCTGTTTTTCAAAGGTAATGTAGGATTTCTTTTAAAGCAAAACTAGTTTTAAAATATCAGAAGTGCACTATTTGGAGTTAAAACTATTATCCCGACCTTCTAAAATTACAAAAGGTAGATATTTCTAACTAGTGAGTCTATATTTTATAGTATTTATAAAAATTAGGAATTTTTTAGATTACTCCACCCTGCCACTATTTGACATTGCCCTGGCCCTTCTATGACCCACCTTCCTCGTCTAGCCTCTGTGATGTTTCCTGAAGACACTTGAACAACCAGCCATTCAGTTGACCTCCATCCCTACCCACTTGCAAAGTAGTTCTTACACACTGTGAAGGCTCTTCATGCAGGTGGATGTGATGCAGATCAAACACTACGTCTGTCAGTCTAAATGTTCCCTTTTATGTCAACGGTTTTTGTACTGCTTCATGGGATGGACATACCAGCAATGCTCATGGAAGTTGGGCTTATTTTAAATTTTCTAATTTCTTTCTTTTTCCTGAAGACTATGTTACTCACCTATGTTTATATACAAGTATCTGGAAGACCACATATGTAGCTTTGTAAGCTGTAAATACTCTTTCTTCTTTATTTTTTTTTTCCTGCTTAGCAATTGCAAGCACACTGCAAGAAGACAGACTAGGGCATGAAAGATGAGGAAGGAAAAGATGTTTGCTGTGATCCAGCTGACAGTCTTGCAATTAAACTGCCAGGAAAAAAAAATACATGCTTTACTTGTCTAAAGAATGGTTTCAAGCCAAGCACATTTTGTACTGCACATTCAAGGAAGTAATTAGCATATCTGGCATTGTAATAGCTTAGGTGATGGGCAACAAGATATTAGTCACTGCAAATAGCTGCAGTATGGGACTAAAGTACATTACATGGATGGTTGTTTGACATCATTTATCTGAGGAGAAAGAACATACAAATGCATCTAAATAAATTGGAATGCAAAATGACATTTCACCCTTCCTTTTGAAAATAGGATTAAATTTATTGAAATAATTTTTACATGCTTGCCTCACATTATCTTGTGTATTTTTTTTTTTAATAAATAGGCTGAGGACAGTGGGTAATCACAGATCTCTTAGATTGTGCATTAGCCCATCCTCTCTGGGAGCAGCACAGATGGGGATTACTGTATCTGATACTTTGCAGTGATGATATAGAGAAATCCAGTAATATCTTCTACCATTTTGGTAGAAACAATTCATCTGAATCAGTTAATCGTGAAAATACAGGTGCAGTACAAGACGCAGTGTGGAGTAATGCCAAGGTAAGGAAATTCTTGCAAGGAACTATACTTAGGTCCCAAATCTCAGGGGCAGCCAGGAGGTGAATCAGCCTCTGTACTCACACTGGACAACTGAGATCAAGGACATTACCACATTATTTTTGTCTGGTAGAATGAAAAAAAACCACAACAAAAGTCAAACTATTGAAAATAAATTCTTGCCTGGGGTCTAGTCTTCTTTCCAAGCATTGCCTTGGAAATTTCCACTAAATGTAATTATTTGAGTCTTCAAAAAGACCATGTGTCCCTGTGTACTCAAGGATAGCACATGCTCAGCTACCACAGTATGAATGGCAGATCTGATATATAGCACTAATTAGGTGTCAGCTCAGATGTGACAGCAAATTCAGAATAAAATTATCCATCAACACTCACTAGATCAGTCTCTGTAAAAGTAAAGTCACAACTGGATAGCAGACCCTTATGCCTTGGGGATATACAAACAAAAGCTCATTGCTAAAGTAGTGCTGTTGATATAGAGGCCTTCACATTGGTCCATGGCTGTAAAACCTGCATATTATCTTTTACAAGATGCTAATCTTACATAAAACTTAGACTAAGTGATAGAAAATACCTATCAAACACTTCTACATCCAGGAAATAAATATTTTCAGCTAGAAATAAACCTATATGATTTTAGGCACACAGTGAAATGTCAGTTGTGATTATAAAGATTACTACTATAGGCAGATATCCAAAGGCTAATTGTAGAAAATGGCTAAAGCAGCATATTACCTGCATCTGTTATTGATTACCTGAGAAACTCTGCACATATATGGAGGTCTCAAGAAGGCATCCAAGGGGGGTATGTTTACTTTACCTAAGTCTCTCAAAAGGCATCAAATCAGTTTAGCTGTTTGTCAGAGGGCTCATTTTCATATTATTCATAATAAGACTAGATCAAATTGAACTCCAGCAGTCTTAGATATAGTGTTCTCGGACCAGTCAGTATCAGTAGCTAGTATCAGTAACTAGCACTTGCTGTCACAAATGGCAGTATGTTTTGTGGAGAAACACAGACATAGAACTGAAAACTTGCAGGTGGAACTACAGTTTATGTGTAAGGAGGAACCACAGAGGAAATTTAATCCTCTTAAGGGGAAAAAAATTAATCAGAAAGGGTTGCATTCTTTTTTATGTTTCTCAAGAACTTCTCTTTTCCTGCTGTTTTTATTTTGATTCTTTTTTTGGCTCTCTGCTACAGTCTGTGCTTTACAAATTGGCAATGGGAGTACTGCATGCTTCCAAATTCTCACTACTGCAAATGTTCTCATTGTTCATTCAAGAATTACTCCTGCATCTGGAATACAGTTATACTATTCATAGCCCAGGTAGCCACTGTGAACTGAACTATTCAGCTTTTCACTATTTGACATGCACAAAAGTAAGATTATGGCTTGCTCTAAATACTAGGTTGTGTTCCACTACATATAGTCCTTGTGTCTGGGGTCCCTCCTGGAAGAGCACGACATGACTGAAAGATGAGGTGTGCTCTCCTGAAAGAATTAATTTGGGTGATGTCACTGGGATCTGTTCATATTTAAGCTGATTTCCCCACTGCTTTGTCACAGGCCCACTCTGGGGTGACACAAGATCCTTTCTACTATAGTCAGTGGGCTTTTTGTCCATATATAAAGGTCAATACAAACTGCAATACAAGAAAGAGGCAAGCCAAAGGTGGTTTTTTTTTTCTTTTTCTATTTTTTTTGGAGCCTATAGAATTACTTTTAAACTTTTCCAAGTAATACATGGGTAAATCTCAAATAATTACTTGTTGTTAACACCAAATTAAATGCTACCCATGGCTAGTATTAAATTGTGCTGATTTAAGATTTTTGGGTTTATTGTAGGTTTAGAGGGTTGGGTTTTTTTGTTTGTTTGTTTGGGGTTTTTTTGTTTTCTAGTTGAGCTGCCTAAACTTATAAATTTATAATATGTAATCTACACTACTTCCAGACACTGTTGTTTTGGTGCAACTTAGCAGGTGAAATTGGCCACTGCTATTTGCTTTGGTGGAGGCATCACCAGGTATACTAGCTGTCAACTAGTTCCACACTACATGTCATCCACAGGAGCTTATTTTTAAGCTAAACTTGAATTCAATCTTTTTGCAGGATACTTTTACAAAGAAAAAATTAGTGAAAAGTAAAAAAGTGTAAGAAGAAAAGCAATAAGAAAAAGTATTCAAAATGTATTGAATGATTGAAGTACGAACATAAGTGTAGCAGCTAGCATAAGTCTAGTTGACAATAGTGTCAGCATAAGTAGACAAGGTTTAGTCAGGCTCTTAGAATCAGGGAGTAGCTTAGTCATAAGAATAGAGCAGTAATTTAAGCATAAACAATCTGTTATTCACTATGAACTCTGCAAAGGTGTTGAGACCCTTCAAGACAAGCAGATCAAGTGCATCACTGCTGGTGGCAGTCAGTTGTGGGGTGTCAAGTGTAAGAATGAGTCAAGTAAGAATGGAATATTCCCTACCTTGTCCTATAACACTCAGTGTCTGGAGTCACTGGGGAAGAGACTAGCAGAAAGGCAGAAGAAAGGTCATGTCTGTAATAGTCAGGTCTACAATTTCATGTCCAGTCTTTTGAAATTTACTGCACAGAAAGCTTCAGAATCATTTCAATGGAAACAAACAGTTTGTTCTAAGCAAGTATGTGTGAAATGAAGAAAACATGGTTATTTATTCATAACAAGCAGTTTGTCATTGTGTTAAATGAGACAGAAAAAAGGAGTTTGAAAGAGTTTGTTCAACTGTGGCATTTACTCAGATTTGACAAAGTAAACAATCTTTTAAACAGCAAGAGGTCACAAAGAACATGGGATATAAGCACCACACATTTAGAAATCAACATGTAATGTTCAATGTTATCAGAGTATGGGGACAAGTACGAGAAAACCCAGTCACTAGTTATAGTGATGGTTTGATTTTAAACAAATATTCTCAGAAAATGAAGCAATGATTTCTTCAGCCTTATTACAGCATGACACAAGTTACCTTCATCTACGTATGCCTGTTCAGGTGACTGTAATGCAAAAGGAAATGTACAGGACACCCAGCCTTATCCTTGTGGTGTTCTGAGGTTTGGATACAAGGGAAGATGGAGCAAAGGGAAAGGGAAATTTTTTCTTTTTCTGTGACAAAAGGGGGAGATGCTATCTTTATATTTGTTAAATAAGTGCTCAGCGGGTTGAGGAATATCAAGTTGATGCAGCTGAGGGAGGCAGAGAGGGACTGAGGGGCTTCTGAGGCTGCCACTATAAGAAATAGTTTCAGACTCTCAGGGACGAGCAGAATGGGAACTATTTGCCAATGTAGATGGGTAGGACAGGGAATGAATAAGATAATCTTGGTTCTGCTCACACTCTCTACAGCTCAGGAAGCTTAAGTCTGCCTTTCAGGGAGGAGGAGTTATCCTGTAAACTCTTGCACATGAAAATCTAGAAATCCACCCCAAAAAATTCTTGGCTTTAGTTACCCTATTACTTCAAAAGTGAACGAAACTACAGACTTTTCAAGAGTGTAAATGCAATACTCTCAATCCAAATAGTCACAAATTCACAGGGCTATGTAAAAACATGCGGTATGTACTTATGGGTGGTGAATGTTTCCATTTACATGTATCTGAATTTGTAGTCTTCCAGGTATGTTTCAGTTGCTTTTTCAAATTTATGGCACAATAATAATAATAATAACATTTTCTTTAATAAAAGCTTAAAAAAACTAGCACCATCTTGTGAGTCCAAAGGCTGAGATTTTGTGAAACAAACAAAAAAAACCTGCCTCGGAACAAATACTGTAGGATTCCTAAGAAACCTGTGACATCTGTCAACTCCTACTTCGAAAGGACCTTTTCATTTGTACCTTGTACAGACAGAAGCCCTATACCAAGGTTAAAACAAAGACTATAGTAATCTTGGTAGACAATAATTAAATCTACCAATTTGAAAAATCTTAACAGATTGTATATAGCAACCAGTGCTGTATGCCAGTGCACCAGTGTTCCTCAAAAATAAGAACTGAACAATGTTATCTTGGCCTTACTCATCACAGAAGGCAATGGGATTGTTTTGGAAACAGTCAGGACTGTGAACAGTAATGGTTCCACCAGTATATTTAGAAACTCTCCTTTGGATGCAGGGAACAAGAACACTCATCTTCCAGGGGAAAATACACCTTTGTATGTAGAGAGATGTTACATCTTTTTGTATATCTCATTTGTTTCTCTAGAAGACAGTTATACTTGAATCAAATGCTTGCAATTTGAATGTACGTTTGAAAATAAGAAGCTTCATTGGTTTATTAAATCTAAATAATACAAAGTGACACTAAACACTCGAAGTTATTTGTCTCTTTGCTGTCACCAAGCATTGCTACTGAAGATGGATGATAAAAATCATTGAGCTTTTCTGTTTCCTAGGTAAACAGCTGAAGGAAATGTGCCTGTGTTCCTCTATTCTTGCCCTAGGGCATTTTGATTAATACTGACATCATCAAGACCTGTGCCAGTGGACCACAAGAAGAATAACATATTTTTGTGACTAATCCAACACTGACAGCAGCAGGCAGCCCGAATTCAACATAGAAAAATATTTTTAGTGGATTTCTCTGGAGCTTCAGACTGAAGCCAGCACTTGGCAACAGTCATCACTTACAAGACAATCAGCTGTAACTCTGAAAGCTTTTGAAGATATGAAACAATACATTCTTACTCTTTAGCATCTCATCTTGCACGATCAGTTTTAAAGATAGCTCAATTTTTTAATTCAACTTCTTTGGACAAATCAATTATTTAGAAATATATGCCAGTCTTCAATGCCGAGTGTACAAAGCTGTACAAACAAAACCAAGAAACACCAGCTGTGGTTACACTTACAGTATCAAAACTACATGACTTTCACTAGAATTCAGAATATTCCATTTCCTTCCCTTTCCATCCTCCTCTTTCAAGGACTCCTTACCATTCTAGTTAGGTTGGAAGTATTGTTTAAGATGAGCAGATAATGATGGGCAAGGCAGATAGTCACCCTTGCAACTGAAAATTATGTTGGTGGGGAACAATATGTTTCCAGGCTTTGCTCTTGGGACTCAACTTTTGTGTGGAATAGAAGAATTGGGTGTAGCCAGTTGCTTTGAGGATAGGCAATGGTATTGTTTACACAGTGGAGGAAGATAGACTAGCATCCCACACTATCTTCTCCAACTGCAGTATATCAGGGCTGCAGTCAGAGGAAAGTGGGGGTTTCATGTAATGTTCTTCCTCTTGATGCAGGTAGGAAGGTAGAGAAGACAGAAAAATGGCTAAACTTTGCCTTTTTTCAAAGTATAATTTCAAATGGAAATGACCTGGATTGAGGAGAGAATAGTTTGTTATGAGGAGAGTCACCACATGTGCTTTCCCTCTTGAAGCAAAAAAAGAAGCCATGAAGACAGTGAAATGTCACAGGTCACACTTACTTCCCCAGGCTGATCCTGGATTTTGTAAGTTCTGCCCCTGGGGAGAGAAGTGAGGCTCAGTTCAGTCACCTAAACATCAGTTGTGCGAGGTGAAGGAAAGGAGCCAACTGAATGGTGCAGAAGGCTTTCGGGTGACGTTCCTGAAAGGGAACAATAAAACTGCTCCTTTCAGTACAATCCCCCAGCTTGCTGTGGTAGGGTCTCTAGCTGAAACAAAATGGAAGTTTATGTCCATTGATAAACAGGAAAGAATCTAAACGTGAGCTTCCTAACCACAGGTACCATTCCTGAGGTTGGAGGAAAAATGAAACATTTTAGAAGAGTTTAATTTCACAGTCATACACATTCATATAGCACACACCTTTAAAACATTACTTACAGATTCTCAATTAGATTTATGAAAGCTATGCTTGATATCATTTCACTTGAGCATGCAGCATGTTTACATAATATAACTTAAATATCCAAATTCAATTAGAACTCAATGTAAATATTTAAATCTAATTATTACTAGCAGGCAAGCACACAGATAAATATTACCAGACAACAATGTCAGTCAAAATTACACATAATGCCACTTGGAAGATAGAGTTTATATGAGCTTGTGAGTTCTTTGTGCAATAAAATGGATACCAAAATTAGCTTGTATTACCACACTTGCAGACAGGTTATCACAATCAGCTAGCTAAGACCCCATGTGACATCATGGATGGGTAGCATCAGACAGCTTTCCTTCTCTCATTTGAAAGACTCTGAAACCAGGCTCTATTACTATTCAGATAAATGGTTCTATCTGACTGAGTGACATTTGTTTTTCTGTTAGAGATATTTATATAAAGTCACTTTAAAATCAGGCCGAGGGAAATAATGGGAATTATCCGAGAGCAACCAAACATTACATACTTTGAGAACACATTTTGTTTTCTTTTTCTTATCTATCCTGGATTTCTTCCTTCTGTCTCACCCCAAAGGCTGCTTCTCTGAAACATCCTGAGTGGTGGTTGAATTTATGGTTACATGGATATCATTAAAGAGCATTTTTGCCACAGATAGAGCTTGTGAACCAGTTTCTACTGCCAGTGAAAATGTCTGTGAGACAATGAGAATGATCCCCTGTGTTACTGCAGTGGATGGTCATTTTGAATACATAAGTGATTTCATGGAGCTTCGGAAGAAGTAGAGGGAATATTTTTTCTGATGCTTGCCACTGTTGTATGCTCATGTGCCAATTCCCAACCTTTAACCTTCATGGATTGATTTTATCAGGTTTTAGGAATAAAGAACTGATCAGCAGTTTAGGAATAAAGTGTTAGGAACAAAGAACAGGCATACATTTCCTAGAACACCTACATCTGCTTTTTAGCTACCAGCCACAACTCCAAACCAAAGTTTTGCTGAAGCATCCCACAGTGAAACACTTCTCCTTGTGATTGTACGCACAGAAAAAATTAAGCTGACAATTTCCCGTGCTTGTGAGCCACGTGGAGGTGATGCTCTCCAGCCAAGTGTTTCCCATGCCCATCTCACCAGTTAGAAGGCCTGGCATTATTTGTATAAATCTCTGCACATTTAAGACAGAAGCACAATCCACAAAGGAAAATCAGTGAGGAATTGCTTGATGCTGTCTCTCTGGATACTTCCCAGGTTTAGGAGGTTGGCTGCTCTGCTGGTCAGGGCTCTGGCCTTAAAGACCTGGGCACAGTAACTTTTCTGTTTGGCTGTGATTTGTTAATGATGAGAAAAGTGACGGATGGCTATCTAAGATGGTTAGCTAGCTCATTTCAGACTAACTTGATATTAGAGGCATTTTAGCAAGATGTTTCCTTAACAAAAACTATTCCATGATTTTTAATTCAGGGATATCTGAAAGTGATAGTTATGACATGGCTATAACAAGCAGGTTCTAAAAAACACATCTAAAGAACAAGGCTAAAGAGCAGAGAAGCTTATTAGGCAGGTTTCTTTGTGGACTTAATGGACACAGAGAGCAGAAATGAAGAACTCAAATGTCAAGAATTTCCAAATGTAAATTCTAAGTTAAATAAAATCTGGGCATAAACGAACTATATTTCTGTCTTGCTAGTTTCATCTATATTTGAGTACAAAACCATTATCACATTTCAATAATTTTAAGAGATTTTTTTCTATTATTGACAGAATTAATATTCAATGAGCAAAACACAATCAGCTTTGCATAAAACATGTCTACTCAATCCCACTATTGCAAAGACTTTACAAATAATTTGGTTTTATATAACATCACATATGGTATTTAATATCTAAAGTCTCATCTCTTGACTTGATTTTCACAGTGAGTGCTTCATAACATCCAGCCTTACAGAAAGTCTTCTTCAGTCACTCCAAAGAAAATTTCAGTCCTCAAAGAGTCTGTGTTTGAAATTCTGTTAGAGTTGGGGCAGGCAACAAACTCTTGTCAGTCTCATTTAGTCTTAGAAGCAAAGCAATTTTCTCCACCATTTTCCTTGAGAAGAAACATTAGAGCAAAGAGAGTTTATTTTGAAAAGCTATGAAAGAAATTTAAATGGGAGACTGTGGCTGGTCATCTTAACTGGAAATGCACTACTCTGTGGGATGTATGACACTAACACAAAGACAACTGTCATTTTTTGTAAAGGTGTAGTGTGAATCACGAGGACATAAAAGATACATGCTGGAGAAGGCAAAAAAGCACCTGAGTGAGAGTGAGTATGCTCACCACTTCAGCAGAAGAGCTTAGGCTGTGATTGCTGCATTTTAAAATTCCAAAGGGGAGAGTAATTTAGCAATTTAAACATGCTAAGCATGTTAAGTAAAATCAGTGCATGGGCAAATCAGAGCACTTGTGCTGCTCCCAAAATACCACCTTCAGAATATGACAAGTGATAAAGATTTCTGTTTTTATACTGCCATAGACTTAAAGCTTTTAAAATAATCTGGTTTGTATGACTATAACCAGCATTGTGATCAACTGAGCTGCACACAAGCAACACAGAGAATGGAGTTCATGCAGAAACTTTTGTTTTAAAAATACATGCATCTGTCATTTTAGTTAAACAGCAGATTCTGTTATCTACAACAGTAGCAGCAGGAGGGCTTTTATTCAACTTTTGGAATGGCATAGTAGGCAATATTGTGAGAAAACAGTATTTCTCTTTTCTTATCTGAATCAATGTGTTTTATCAGGATAAGATAACACTATGTATATATATAAATAATATATATAAAAATCTATTTTCTGCCTCCATAAGCATAAAAACTTTCCCTTTGAGAGACTCTCATATATTCCATGCAAAGTACAAATTGAGAGAAATAGTAGTTCTGTGGCCTAGAAGACAGGAGATCTGGTGTCAGTTCTGATCCTTGATTTTCTCTGCATCACTTTTAATGTTGTGGTAATACTGTACGTTGGCTGAGTGCTCTTTTCTGCATGTAATAATACTTAATTATTTGTGAAATTGTATCATGTTTGTTTTTTACTGGGCTAAAGGGTAAAAGAGTGTGGGTTCTTACAGGAGCCATCCTCCTCTCCTGAAGTCAATAGGAAGTAACTCTTCTAGTTTATTTCTGAGGCAAGATGGAAAGGAAGGCAATAGCCACCGAAGTTTCCCCATACCATAAGGTTGTCTGACAACACGTGAAAGTCTGGAAACAACATATCATAGTGCATTATGAGCCCTTTTACTTGCAGAAGCAGGTGCAGGAAAAGGGTAGGGGCAAAGTCTCCCATGATGCAGCATAACCTGAGCCCCAGGCCAGTACCAGGCTGCAGATGTGGCACTGCAGAATCTGGAAACACTGGTACCACCAGCCCAACACCCTCCCCATGCAGCCTATGTTTGTAAGCTGAGGAGAAGCCATGACATTGCCCTGGAGAACACTCATGCCTTTCTTCTTGACTGGAGCAGAATTAACAGAAAGGTTAAATCTTTCAGAGCTTTGTTTGCCCTCCTTTCTTCTCCTTTTTTTTTTTTTTCCAGAGAAATCTGCTCCTGGTTTCCGTTCCGGTTCTTGCACCATTTTAAGCTGTATGTTCTCAGCTCCAATGTGGGCTAGTAAACTTGATTACTGTAAGGAATGCAGAAACATTCAAGAATGACTGAAGTAGAAGAACCAGGACTTTAAGAGGAAATTATATTGCACAGACTGCAATGAAATCTTAAAGAAAGTTTTATTGTTTCTGTGTGAATTACTGATAATTTTCCAAAATAAACTATATTACTAATAATCATCAGAATCCATTCCTCTAATGAAAATTAGTATTTATATATTAAAGAGGAAATACTAAGATTAAAGGCAATGGTAAACTGGAATGACATAACCCTTGCTAGATAAAGACAAGTTTTCTTTCAATCTTCAATCTTTCAGTCACAGATGTAAACCAAGTCTCTCAACTGAAGTGCAGAACAGAATTCTGTTTAATATCTTAGAATAAATTTAACTTAAGATAGATTAATGTTCAGCCAGCAGAGACCAGCAACAGGGTTGGAACCTCAATACTATATATCTAATTTCAATTCAGGAGAATTACAAATGCCTGCCAAGGAGCAATTACTTGTATGCTGAACCTAGATACTGTTTTTCTCCAGACAGGAGATTTTTATCAGAGGGAATGAAGCAGCTGGTGGAATGAAAAAAGGTCACATGCAGCTGAAACTGAACATTTGCAGCTTAGGTTTCCTCTTTAAAGAGTACTGTCCTCCTAAGTGCCAACAAAGTATCTTACATGCTTGAGCCTACCTACTCTGGGTCATCATTGCTTCATAATGTGTTGTCATTAGCACCAACTCAACTTAAACGTAAATTAAGTTCTGTCCAAATCTGGCTTGTTTTTCTTTGCATGGTGGCAAAGTTCTTGTGTGTTTGATCGAAATGATTAGGCAAGTAGGAACAAGGAAGTTGGAAATTAGACTTATGTCTCTTAACTGAACTTCAATAAACTTAAATACTTTCATAATCTTAAATCAAATAATTAACCCATTATTTAAAGTATAGTCTAATTACTTTGACAATTACAATAAACAACATCATAGCAGGAAATTGAAGATAATGTGAAAAGCATTACACAAAGTACTAGTTAATAATGGAGCTGACTGATTTAATTGTTTTTATCTGAAGATATTCTGTCTTCAGCCCTGCAAAGCTGGTGGTAAAAATGGCCTACACTCCTTCATAGTGTAGAATTTTAAAGTAATAGATGCATGAGAAGAAAATATTTTATAATGTTACTTGGATATAGACAGGGGTGCTCGACCTGAGGCAAAAAGTTTAAGGCGGCTGCTCTTCCCATCTGTGGAAAGGAAAATGAACAGATTTTTCTGTTTTAGAGGTGATCTTAAGACATCAAGTCAATGTGAATATGCTGCAGGTGCACAAGAAATTCTGGCATGGAAAATGGAGAGAATAAATAGGAAAAGATGATCTCTGCAATTATAACCAACTGATCTGTATTTACTTTTGACCAGTTTTCTTTTGTAAGAAAGACAAAAAAATTGAATAATTTTAATCACTTTATTTCTTGTTCAAAATACATATGAAACAATTAGAATAAAATTATTTCAAATGAGTTCTTTTATTTTTCTTGTCTTTTTAATATAAAATTATCACAAACTGTACACTTCATAACATCTTTTGAGGTTTCATTGTTACATATTTTTTTCAGAATGGACAAATAAATTCACGTCTTCCAGATAATACATTGTAAAAATACTGAAATGTGTTACAGCTCTCAAAAGCTAGTGCAAAAAAACTCATTTACTATCAGTAGTACAATTTTATGCTGTCAAGTTTCACAAATGGCCATTTAGCGCATACAAAAAGCCAGTAACACAGGTTCAAAAAGTTTTGTTTTCTTGTCTCTATAACGCAGAAGCCAAGGATATTGACTTGAACAATGGCTAGGTATCAAATCACAGACTTCATTTAAAAAGTCACATCATGAACACTGAATAAAGGGTACTAAAACAGTCAGGTATTTAATATTAGATCTTGGTCAGCCAACACCACATAGCAAGAAGAGACAAAATCTTAGAAGAACTCTGTAGTTCTTTGTAAGCTACATAGACTTGGCAACATTTCTGATCTAATCATAAAGACTATTTGAAAGGTAGGGAGTTCTGTTAGAGTTTGGGCCAGTTAGGGCCTAATCCAGAACCCCACATTGTCACAGCAAAGGTGCTTATTCTGACAGGCATTGTATTGGATATTTTCTTTTAATATTTCTGTTTAAAATACTGTTTAAATATTGAGTGGGTTATATTTTTTTTGGCTGTTAATGTTTCCTATGGCCAGCAACTCTGATTTAACTTCCTACCTTTTGAAGCATACACTCTGGAGAATGCCTTCCCCACAAACAAGCATATACTAGAAAAATGTAATGTTCTGTGCTAAAGAAAAGATGTGGCTAATTTCTGTATTCTACTCCCTCCGCTTCAGTTGTCGTGAGGAGCGCACTGAAGCCAGTAGACTTGAATGCAGTGCAGACTACAGGCTCATGAGAAGAAAAGAAAGGCTTTTTGAGACTTCTCTTGCAGTAGCTAGACAGGCATCTGGCTAGCGTGCAGAAGAGTCAGCGCTGCAGTCCTGTTGCCTAAGGTAGTGAGGACTGGGCAGAGCAGGACAATGGAGAAATGCAATTTGACTTTGCCCACTCTCATCTCGGTTAGTACAGCTATGCTAAGGTGAAGGGTGCTGAGATGTGCTTTTAGCATAGACTAACCGTGAGACTCCTCACGTCACTGCAATCCTGGTCAGCAAAGCACCCCAGGTCTGCTCAGGGTCTGTGCCCAAGCCATCATGACTTCACAGGGACTCAATTAACAGGTCATATTTACAAAATACTTCACAGGATTTGCTGAACAAAGGCTCTTGTGTTCTCCACCAGACAGGGGAGAAAGCACGTCAGAAGTGTGTCTCCAAATCAGGACACCACAGTGCCAACTGGGAGGGTAGAGAACTAGTCATATCCCATCCTTAGACATGCGCGTTTAATTCCAACGGATCCTACTAAGACTACTCACGCAAACAGAGAAGAATAGAGAAGAATTTAGACTCACACTTGGAAGAAAAAGAAACAAGAAACAATAAGAAATATATATCCTTTTTCCTTTTCTTGAGAAATAGTTTTCTATTTATTTAACAAAAGTAAATTTTGTTCAATATTTATCCATAGAAATATAGAGTGAAAAGAAGTGCTTTATATCTGATGTGCAAGGACTATCTAAATATTAAAGATTTAATCTATATAGATACCCTCTGAGCTTCAATAGCTAGATGGCATCATGAGGAAAATTGTAGGCCACTATTAAAAAGTAAAAATCCAGAAAAAACACATCTGACCTCCATGCCTGACTATAGAGACCAGACATTTTTATTTATCAAATCAGGCAGCTGAGACTCATATTTCTTACTGGTAGCAGCAAAATTAACATTTGCAATAGTAGTTCATACTGTAGAGATGCACTGAAGACTTTTAATACAATCTGAATTGTCAGCAAGCCACAAGCATCCATGGATATAAGAGAATTAGTTCTTGCCTTGATTCTTACTGGGTTAATTTCATAAGATGCTATGATACATCATCACGTGCAAATGATGCAAAGCCAACTGAAATCAGGAATAGTGCTTCTGCTCAATTTCAATGGTGGACTGGTCAAATACATAATGCTGTGCTTTGAAATGAAATGACATATTAAGAAGATCTACAGAATAATTTTATTGGATATATTCAATGGCCTATTGCCATGATATTAAAAAATGTTTTCATTTTAATTAACACAAGAACTATTGCCATATAAAGCAGCATGTGATAGACCTATAAGAAAGCTTGTTCTGAAAGCATGTCATAATTATTGTATATTGGAAATAAGGTAATGAATAAATTTTGGTAAGCTTTTGTAGTAATGTAAAATATATAAAAGTATGTTGTTAAAATTACCTTAAAAGGCTGAATTGAATAACTTTTTTTGTGCTATATTATTTCAACAAATATTAAAGCTAAAATAGATACATTTACCACTTTGTGTTTTTCTTCAGACAGCCCAAAAAAGGAAGGTGAAGTATTCTAATTCTTTTTTTTTTAAAAAAAAAAGAAAAAAAAATCACAGAAAATGCAAAATGTATGTTGTCAGTATCTTTATATTTTGCTAATACAAGTATTTTTGCTAAAAGATTTTAATTTTTTTTTTGCCTCAATATTATTTTCAGTGCATGAGTAGATTGGTACTTTTAGTACCACTTTTTTGCCCTGCTAGAGATTCAATTATAAAGTTTTGCCTTAAGAAAAAGTTAATTTTTAACAACAGTACAGAAAACAAGGCAAAAATTTTAAAAGATGCCTTGGAATATTTTGAACAAAATCTCTTTTCTCAGCATGGATTGCTCATTATCAAGCCCTCTTTAGGTAAGACTGGTCTTTGACTTCATAGGTTGCCCTTTTTCTGGAGGGTGTGCAGAATCAGACCCAAGATTTTAGAGGTTAATCCTCAGACCTTCTCTGAAACCTGGCTATGACCTACAACTTTTTTTTTTTTGTCTGCTACTGGCAAGTAGCTAAAGTGCAATAGTGCTAGGCTTCCTTTCAGAATAATACAGGAAAAGTCTAGCTGTGCAGATTCAGATGCTGGCTAAGATAAAGCTGTAGTTTTTTGTTAATGATTTTGATTCTCTTGCCCAAAGTTACCTCGGTGGACTAAAAACTGAAAAGGTTGTAGGTTTAGATAAATGAATCAAGTTCTTGTGCTATAGGGATAATTACGATCATTAAATACTCATACTACATAGAGCTTGAAATGAATAAATGTAACAGTGTAAAGTGCTCTTTGGAGAGTTTACCAAATCTCCTTTTTTGTTTTCTGTGGTAGCCAAATCTCCATTTACATAAAGAAGAAAGACACACCCATCCACACGTATCCATTTGTCAAAAATAATTACAACTGGCAACTCTATGTCTTGCTCAGCTATGCAGTCATTTCCCTCGTAACTATTAGGATGCAATTAAGCCTCAGAAAAACAGGGTGAGGAAAGTAATGGTCCTGTGGTGCTCACTCTGATTTTCAGTAAGAGGCAGCCACTCCCAGAGTGAAACAATCATGGTACACCAAGTACTATGTGACAATTTAGGACAAAGGAATAAGAGTTCATTATTCAGCTGAACCTACATGAATAGGAAGAACAGGAGGAGATGAGATTTTTCTGGAACACCAGTTCCAGGACCCTATTCATACACAAAGAACTGGAGGATATTAAGTGAGAAATACACTATAATTATGTCTTCAATTTTGTGAGTCACTGGAGAATTAGCACCTGCAAGAGCCCAATGACTCGTCCACCATTGTGTGACATTAGTTTAGGCTTGACTTCAAAACAAAACCAGTACCTTGTGTATCATAGCAGCATTTCCAAAGGTGTTTCCTATTGGTAATTCAAGCACTGATTGTCAGAAGCTTTGAAAATGTGAGGAGCTGACATTATAGAAAAGCTATTTTTCACCTATTGGAGACTTTCCATTGTATCCCAGGTGCAAATAAATAGGAGGCCATTACAGCATCAAGAGAGGAACGTGTCAGAGCACATGCTGGTGATGTGCCTTTCTTGCCTCTGTTATGCTGGAAGAGAACAAGTGGAGGGGGAGGACATGCCACAAGTAACTACCAGTACTCTGCACTGTCAATCCTCTGGAGTCAGGATCTGTGGAGTGGCGGGCTGTTTTTATTTTAAGAACAGACCCAAGTTCTGCAAAATGGCTCCCACTACCCTTGTAAGCTTGCAAATGTCTGTAAAGATATGAGGTAAGGGAATTACATCAAAAATCTCTTTGTTTCGTAAGTGTTTGTTACATATAAATTTTTGACTATTGAAAATGCTTTCTTTCATCCCCTTTTTATATTTTCCACTTTTCTTTTAAACGGCTTTTTTTTCCAAAGAACTATTTATGTGCTCAATAGGCTTTTCCCTTCCTCTCTTCTCCCATGTTTATAACTCAAGACACCACAAAAGATTTAAAATATCTTCTTGTTCAGTCCTCTTCTGTTCTGATGCAATTATCAGTCTCAACTCATAGTATATTGAAAAAAAACAACCCCACCCTTTATTTCTATCCTTTTGCAGACTGTATTTATATAAATAAATCTGCTTCACAAAACCAGCTAACAGTCCACAGCCTCTCCTCCCTTGAAATTAACTTAAAAATTGTCCTAAAAAACCAGGTTCCTTCTGGTGATGTTAATCTTATGTTGACAAGCATTTGTTAGAATATCTCTGATATTAGGAATCACACAGGGACTAGGCAAGTAGGAATTCTATATCTGCACAAAAATATTGTTTTATCATAGGGGGCATTTTAAAGTCTAAGATATCAGATCTTAAACCTACGTTATTGTTCTACACAGGAAAGCAATTTTAGGCATGTTCTAGAGCTTTATCGATTTTTACTGGTTTTGATCCCCCCCTTTTTTTCCTCATGGGTAGATGCACAGATAGATTTGCTTTACTTCAGGCTTTTGAATTTCTAAGGTATGAAAAGATCCCATCCTACTGAAAAAAACATTATCTCCAAAACTTTTCTATGCTTGTATTTTGAGGGAGAGTAAAGCTGTGTATGCTGTCATGAAAACATGTTGCTGGCACTCCTTTGCTATGCCTTGCATAATAAATAAGTGACAAAGCTCTCTGTGAGCTCTGAAGTTGTCATGAAATAGCTGTACACCCATCCTTTCCTTTGTCAGTCTTCAGCTCTCCCTTCATGTCAGGCTTCCTAAATTCACCTCTCCAGGGAAGAGGCACAATTTCACAGTACTTCTCTAATTATGCTGGGCTCTGGGACACTGTATCTGTCGTAACTGTGCTAACCCAGACAGTCTGAGTGGATTTGCAACTTTTCTTTCAGGGAGTCTGTGAATACTCCACTTCATTAAATACAGAATGCTATTTAAATATTTAAGCTTACCTATGCAAGCTTAAATATTTCAAATAAATGGATTTGAAAACAACAGTGTATATGCATACCTGTCCTGCCTCAAGCCTTCCCATCCATTAATGGGAGATTAATCCAACGTAATTTTTTTGTAAACTGTAACAACAGCTTGCATCCCAGCCTGCTCAGACATAAATCTTGTCTATCCTGAAACAGACCTCCTGATCTTTCCTATGGTTTTTTTTTGTATACCTGCTTGGGTTTTCAGCATTTTAGATAAGATGCATTTTTCAGACTGCTTGTAGCATCGGTAGTATCTCCCAGGACACCAGTATGGACATCAACATTTTGTAAATCTAGCTTTCTTCTAAGAGGCACTCCCTTGTCAAACATTTTCTGACTGTTTTTCTTTCTTTCCCTAAATCCTACATATTGAACTCACCTAATTTGAGACCAATAGCCAAGTCAACATATTGTATTCATAAATTATTACAGAGAAGCTCCACTTTCATCACAGCAGCTATGTGACTTCCTGCAGATCCAACTTTCAGAACACACTGTCTCGAATTATATATCAGGCAGTCTTTCCCACTGGAGAGAACTTTGGTACTTTGACAACCTATATAACCCATATTTATATTTATCAGTTATATTTTGACAATGTTGATACTGAGGGTCTTCAATAATGCATGGTTCACCAACATGGGCTTACCTATACAGAGTACTGTACGAAATGCCCTCCGCTGGATGAGTAAGGTACCCATGCTTGTCCTTAGTATCAACAAAGTGAATAGTCCTCGTGATGATAGAGGTGTAAAGCTTTAGCTGATTTTTCCCGTTCTGCAAATTTAACATGCTTTGTGCCATTCCAGAGGACTGAGTCCCATGTAACGCAAGAGTCATAGTCTATACTTTGTCAGAAAAATTTTACATAGCAATACCAGAGACATTCTCCTCTCTGAGCCAGTAAAGAACAGGTTTCCCAGCAACAGCAACACTGTAGAGGTATTATCAGATAAAACATAAAATCACAGCCCTGAGCACTTGCTATCATCAAGCATCCCCTAGCACTCAGCACAAGATTGAAGGTGTTAGTTCCATTTTCCTGGACAAATTCCCCTGTGATATTTAAATCCCACCAGCAGCTTCACCTTCTCTTAGAGTTTCAGCACTTATTTTCCTGCGTGCTGTTAAAAATCTACTAGTTCCAAGCTGGGGCTAAGGAAAAGGGGAATCGTGTAGGAGATATTTATTCGTAAACAAAGGACACTTTTTGAAGTTAAGGTATTATTTGCCTTGGAAATGGCAAATGTCTGTGATGAGCACCTCAGTTAACTCCTATGCCTAATGCTGACTCTTCTTCAGGAACGCCCCTCTTGTTTCCTGCTTTAAGTAGAGAAAGAAAGGAATATTGTGAAAGATAGGAATATTGTGATGATTATCAGTTTTGAAAGGAGGCTTTTTATTTCAGAGTGCTTGCAGGTGCATTGAATAGCTGTGCATCTACTGCCACATTTTCCTTTGTCTGTCTTTGCTCTGTGGTCTGCTCTGTGCCATGATTTAGCTATTTTTCTGAACCACAGAGCTCAGTTTAAACTGGCAAGCCTCAGAAGCTAAGTGAAAGTGAATCTTGAGCAAAGGGTTAAACTGAGTCTCAGCTGTGGTGTGAATGAGAGAGAAATTTTTCCATCAAAACATGCATTAATATTCCTGTCATATATACTATGTTTTATCCATATTTTGGATGGTCTAATAGATGCTATATGAGCTTTGTTCAAAAGTCACCTCACTGTCTAATTAACATGTAAGTCATATTTTAACACCTACAGAATTTTCAAGCATATTCATTTGTAGAAATAAAGTCACACGAACTTTTTGGGTCAGGAACTGTCACGCAGTACAGATTTGTCTAGTATTTGTCACAGGCTGAAATATATTTCTGATTAGGTGTGGGAGTTCTGTTGTAATAGAAGCGCTAAATAATAATGGTTATATATTTTGCAAGTGCAAATACTTGCATGTGCAAATCTAGGGTTTTGCATGCTCTAATAAGGTGGTTTTCAAATTTTGCAGGCACATTTATGGATCTCTGAAAAATCTGATATTTTCATCAGAACTCTATTACCCTTTTTTAAAATGTTTACAGACTTTAAAAACATAGTCAAACTATTTCAGATGTATAAAGCTTGCTAAATTAATGGAGTGTAATAAAAAGTTAGTACATATAAAAGTTTATAAGATATAAGCAGTTAATTGATTAAAAAGATACAGCAAAATAATATTGGAACTAGACTATCATGTATTTGTTATGCATCATCTTGTTAAAAACTTTCCAAAAGATTACATGGAAGCCAATTGAAAAAACTGAGAAATAGGAGAAATGGATGGATCAAATAAGTTTTTTTTGAAACTTAATTTTTTTTTAATATTGCTCTAAAAATGCTTCCATAGAAAGAAATAAGGAAGTAATTGCTTTTTTTTTTCCCTTGAAAAAAGGAAAAAAATCAACCCAATGAAAACATTTCATGTTTGATGAAAATCTTCTTCAAAAATATTAAATATGGTTGTCATTCTTTAAGAAAAATCTATAGTTTTGTTACTTAAATAGAAGAAATCAAAACGATTCCACATATTGAAGAAGAAACTTTGCAGAGTAACTTTTGTCCTCAAATACTGTTTTGTTTTATCTTACTGGTTTTGGCTACTTTCTCAGTCCCTGACCAATATACATATCCCTGAGATATGTATATTGCTGTTTTAGTGCTTGCTAGAAGAAAAAAACCCAGACAATATTACTGATTTCTGAATGTCTGATGATCATTAGGGACTGTGGAGAAGGGTTTCTTGACAGCTCTTCATAGAACCAAAATGAGAGATGTAGCTATCCTACATCTTTTGGTCAAGACCCCACAGGTTTAATGTTACTACTTTTTAAGGCTACGATTCATCTTTCAACAGTGCAGACAAAAGTAAGGCTCAGGTCTCTACTGCTTGAACAGAAGCCCAATATAAGCAAAAGATGGTGGGGAAAGAGATGGTTACTTGCTGAGAGAGTGAGGAGAAGGGCTATATCAGCAGAAGTATACATTACAGGGATATGAAGTTGAGATCATGGAGCACAATACATGACTTACATCTGCTCACCTATGCTACTGTCTGCAGTGCCGCTAGAATCCTAAATCTACCTATGGTTTAGGGTCCTACTTAACATTTTGCATAGACCTAATAAGAATTTTATGGTTGCTGAGAGCAAATCTAATGGTCCCTGAAAACTTATTTAATGTGGGGAAGGGAAACAATTGCTTGAAAACAATATTTACCCAGAAGACTAGAATGGCTCATTAGATACATTTGTATGTGGGCTTTTTCACTTTACAGTGCATTATTGAAAATAAATATAAAAATGTAAGAGCTCCCCTGGAACCACTTAATCCATCATGAACTTTCTCTGTACAGTTCTGTGGTTTACTGTTGTGAAAGTATAAAAAAGCTCTGCAGTGCAAAATACAATTCTTATTAAGTACTGCTACTGTTTCCAGTAAATCATTTCAATAAAAATAACTCAGGCTTTTAGGAATGTGAGTTTTTCAAACTATTGCAAAATTACTGCAATGTATTTTACACCAACCATTTGCCAAATTTGATTTTCCTCAAATTAGGCTAATGTTTGTGATATGGGAGAAATATGGATAAGTAAAAAAACCCCAATATTCAGGATGGGAGCAGGGGTTTACAACTTCTCTAAATGAAAATATTTTAAATTTCTTAATAAAGACATATGTAAATCAAGATATTAATTCACTAAAACTGTGCTAAGTTTTCACTCAGGTCTTCTCTGAGTACACTCAGAGAGTAACTTGAGAACCAGGCTCTAAAGGCAATGGGTTAGTTATAGTACATATATACTGTCTTGTGAGATAGCTAAGAAAGTAGTGGAAAACAAATACATAATCTTTTGCATTTATTCTATTAATCACTGATAAGGGACTAATAATAATTAATTAGCAGATCATTTTTGAAGTTAGATGTCCTCAAAATTTCGCAGCCTGATTTTTCCTAGATGCAGAGCACCCATAAATCAAGTTTAGATACAGCAGTCATTCACTATTGTTATTAACAATATCAAAACAACACAACAAGAGGGCACAAACTGAGCTATTATTCCTTTGGTGTTTGACAACAATTTAAATTTAAGAAAATGAGTATTGAAATATATTACTACCTATGATGAAACATACAGGATACTCATAGAGAACAATGAAATAGTTAAAAAGATGTTGCTCATTGCTGAACATTTATGCTACATTTGATCATAAAATTGTTAGCTTTTTGGATATTAGGTGCAAAAAAGTGCAAAGAATATTTAGTTAACTGTTACAGTACCACATTACAAAAAGTAATTTCTAGGCCACAAAGGCCACCGCTGATATAATTTATATTAAGATAAATGTATACACAAAATAGTTTTTCAATCTTGACATATATATATATATCTATATCTATCTGTTTCTATATCAACCTTGCAAAATCATGATGAAAATTATCTAGGCCACAAAATCTCATGATGATAGCAATGATGGGAGGAAAAAGAACCCACAGAGGAGACCTTGTTCTCCTATTAAAAAAATTACTCAGCCAGAGCAAACAGAGGAATGAAATTCGGCAAGACTGCTCTGTATTCATGGTGATAAAAATACAATCTCAAGCACGGAGGATCAGTGTTTGGCATTACCAGCTCTGTCTGGGAAAAACTAGAGGCCATGAATAGCAACCTGGAACGGACATTGAAAAAGTTGGGCTGGAGCCTTTTTTTTTTTTTTTTTAAAATTTATAAAGAATGTCTGAAGGCTTTATTTATTTGTTTGTTTGCTTGCTATGTTTGTAGGCACAGAAGGCAATGTGTAAAACCTGCCTCCTTTTTTGCCTGAGAAACACTTGTAATGTTAAGAGCAGCCTTCCTACTTTCCTGGAGTAGTTAAGACACCTCAAGGCATATTTTCCTGTCTTAGAGATTAGTTAGCGGAATGGAGGGATATTCATAAAAGTATTCTGTGTCAACCAGGCCAAACTAACCAAGCCAAAACAGTTCTTCAGAAGTCTGTCTAAACTGCCTTTTCCCTTTAGAACTATATTAATTCTCACAAATTCTTCCATTACTGTAAAACAATCTTCCATCGGCATTTTTCTCATGTATGACACTTTTCTTCTGCAAGAAGACTTTTATATAAACTACTTTCTTCTCAGTTTTCTTTATACATTACAAAGGTACAAAAAGAACCACTATCCCAACTTTTTCTAGTTGCAGTACGGAATTCAAAATCTCAGGCCCAGTCATGTAGTCTTTGCCACAGTCCTTGTAGAAAGAAAAAAAAAAAAAACAAAACAGAAAAAAAACCCAAACTGTTTGATTGAGGTAAATTGCAGTGTTGAAAAGAGCTAAATTCACAAAATAAAGTGTAGTTCTCTTACAGTTTTTAAAACAGCTCACTTCAGCCAATACTTTTTTCGCATTTGCTGTCACTGTGTATTCTAATAAATTAGTTTACAAAATTGTTACATTTCAATTTCTTTTTCCATATATTGACACAAAACATCTCAAATTCATATTTGGCATATATTTCTAGAGGCATCCAGCTGGGGACCAGAAACTACTCCACATGAGCTATTCACTCAGTCAAAATAGCTTCAAAGAAATCTAATACTGTTACACTAAATCAAGAATCATAAAAATGTTCTGTGTAACTGCATTTTTGGGTCATCTTTTTGAACAGCTAAAATACATAAAATATATTCCTTTACTTCAGAGCATCGTCTTGCCTATGGTTTGACCTGTGTAAAGACTGAATAACAACTGCATGATTCTGGCAACAAATGGACTATTTCAAAGGGCCTGGATGCACCTCAGCAGGAGCTCTGTGGAGCAACATCAACTTCCACACAACTCATTGCAGACATATCTGCTTTCCACAACGATACCCATACATGTGCTCTTCAGTGCCATGCAGGGACATCCGAGCTAGCTCTTCATCAGCCGGTCGGTAGGTGAAGCAAAACAGCCGCTGAGTACAGCCACCTTGGTGCATGTGCCTAGTTGTTTTGCTGGACCGGCTAACGAGTTCCTGTAGGTGCAGCGGGCATCTTGATTGCTGGAAGATTATAGCTGCATAGATCCAGTTGTGAATCCTGTTCCATAAAGGCTGAACTAAAACCCACTGAAGCCAGTAGGGTCCTTCTCATCAGCTTCAGTGGGCTTTTGGTCAGCCCTTTCTCCCTGCCCAAGGAATGAACTGACTTTCCAAACACTAAAAACATGACAACAGTTGTTTTTTTTTCATGCAATATTCAGTTTGAAGTGTTATCTTGAGAAGTCATACAGGATTTAGTGCAATTTAGAAGAAATTTACTACAAGAGCTATATGTAATTATTTGCTCTCCCTCAAAAGAATTAAGCATTACAAGCTGCAGTGATTTTGAATGGCTTAAGGGATTTTTTTTTTTTTCGATTTCTTTGTCTATGCAAAAATACAGGTCATATCAAAACACTACTTGGATATGACGCTGGATATATGCCAATGAGAAAACAGGTGAATGAATTTGTTTGAGGAAGGGTTATATGTGGCTCAAGTCAACTTCATTCATACATTAAGAAATTATTATAAATTGTAATATAAGATTTAGAATAGGAAAAATGTATTTTAATAAAAAAATATGGATACAGTTAATCTGCAGAAGCCAAACCTTCTGTTTTATGTAGATGTGAACTACAAGGGAGCTTTGGACACTGAACATGATGAATCCACTCTTGTTTCTTAGGGTGTAAGCGGTGGTTTTGGTGATGAACAAGATCCCTGGCTATCAAAACTGGTTGCTCGGCCAGGTAACTGCAAGAAAAATGTTAGTTTCACAAATGTCATCATATCTGGCTGTGCATCACATGCATTTCAGAGAATGAGAGACTCTTTCAAAGAAGAACCCAAATCATATCTAGACTCTTTCTGGATCAAAGTCAAAGAACTAATAATGGCAAGAAAAATCCTAAAGAGCTCCTAAAAATGTCTCTGATTCATTCTACAGGAGTGGGCTCACTTCACCAATCAGGGGTGGTACATGATCCAGAGAAAGCAATGAACCTCTGAAAAGAGGCTTCTCTGCTGCACTGACTCAGTTTGCCTGCCCTCACACTTTAGATGTTTTACTGAAGCCTTTTTGTTGGGCTTTTTCTACCTGCCATTGGAGATGCTGTGCACCCACTTGCTAAACAGTGGGGAAAACAAATGCTCCATGATGCCTCAGACAGCAACTTATTTTTCTACAGAGACAGAGTTTGAGAAGGGCTAAATAGTGTGACCTCTCTGTCCCAAAGCAGGGCCTGCTGCTTCTTGAGGGTTCAATATGAATCTTTCTGAACCCCGAGCTGTGAGCATTTTGTACACTGAAAACCAGTAAGATGTGACCACAGCAGATTGAAGAGGGAGTCCAAGCCCAGGCAGTTGTAGATGTAATCACCCATGCATTTGATTAAGCTTCCAGTAAGCGTCTGTTTGAGTAACTCTAGACATAGCTGCTGGTATGTTGCCTCAACTTAGCCTAATTAGCAGGCCAGTTTCAAATTAAGGTTTTAGCAACATAACTGCTTGTGCTAAAGGTTTTTGAGTAGGAAATGCTTCCTTTTAAAATACTTGCAAATGATCTTTTCTAATTGCATCTCAGCTTCTTATAATAATCTCTAGAAATTTCAAATGTCTTAATTGTTTAATGGTACAATGCTGTCAGTGCATCATGGAAACTTTTGAGGTGGTGCATTTAAGTGATCAATAAACCCATGCAACTAGATTTAGGTTGTGCTAAGGATCTTATAGCTGCTCCATAGATGCTGCACTGATTGTCACGATTCTCAGCAGCACTTAAGTGTGAAAGAGACAAAAACATTCAATATACTGAGAAAGAGAGAATTTTGCTACTTCTTACCTCTACTAGTGGATGCCAGTGAGTTATTGGTTTACGTGGGTAAGCCAACATTTCATTCCAATGATCCCTTCCAAGGCCTTCAGCATCAATTCCTGTCCGACATACCCCAATGACCTCATTGTGCCCTACTCTGAGAATTGCAGAGAGGTAGAATTATTTTTTAGTAAAAATAGTTTTAATAACATCTGATGTGTAATTCAGTTTACTGGTTTTGTACAGCACAGAGTACATGCCTAAAGTTTTCACATTATTTATTGCACGTATTAGTTTTAGTGGTAGTATGGTAATATTAAGTTCTATAATGGTAGCATCAAAAATCTTCAGCCACTGCCAGAGTGCTTCTAGCAGCTATAAAAATAGCAATGAAGACACAACCCTTGCCATTAAAATGTTACAGCCCAAAGGGCACAAGGACAGAAAAGGACCATGATACACCAAACAATCTAGAAAGAAAACATGCTTAAATTGTGTGGGAGAGAAAGGTGAAGGAAGATGGTGGGGAGTACATTTTCTGGTGCAAATGCTTAAGGCATAATTCCACGCTATATTTCCCAGCTCTAACTCTTGTGGTCATTGGAACTTCAGTAAAAAACGTGAAAGAGAGGAGTATAGCCATAATAGGCTACACCTTAATACTTCATACTCCTGGCAGCACCATAGAGTTGTTGAGGGACTCCAGGAAGTAATTTTCTGTACCTCTCTATATGTACCTTAGAATAATGTTTCCTACTTCCTGTGAGCAAATGCTTTGAAAGGAGCAGCTGAAGAGGACTGAAAGTGTGCAAGCTGCAGCGCTCTTCTGCCCCTAACGGCACCATGGTGCCCCTTTAATATCTGACTTCCTGACAAAAGTTGGAGGACAATCAGAAATCTGATGGTGAGCAAAAATAATCTGAAGGTTCATGTTGCTAAACTGGACTTTCACTGTTTATTTGCCACGCAGTCTCAAGAGCTTGTTACTAATAGCAATTGAACTGAGCAGACTTGGCTCAGGCATGATTCTGTCAGTCACTGTCTAGTTTGACCTGCAGTTCTTGAGTCACTCTAAGCAGGAGTCTAATCCTGTCAGTTCTCGGTCAGGAAATAGATAATTGAGGCTCAGAAGTGTTATCAGTGAGCACTGAACCCAAAGGTTACAAAGCTTCTTCATTTAGTCAACCAAAGGATTAATTTTTACTTAATTCAATGAAGTAATTAGCATCTAATTTTTTTTTAGTCATCCAAATTTTCTTTGATTTCAAATACGTGTCATTTAAATAGAAATTAGAGATGTGAGCATCCTTTTTAAACAGACATACCTAATTTGCAATGCTTTTACATAGTCCAGTCACCAGATGGGGACAGAAATGTATGCCAATGCTAGTGGCCCATAAGAAGATTGAGCCATGTTTCTTCCTCATCACAGTTATTAATTATATAGATAAAATGCCCTGAGGTCTAAAAGATGTGGAAGTTTTAAACCTCTTCAGGAAAAGACCCAAAGGATTTTTCTTTGATGATACTAAACTAGCTTGAAAGGTCAGGGATGCAGAAAGCAGTTGCTTGCAATGATCAGGTAACCCCTCGTTGGAGATGAATGTTCAGAAAGCAAACTGTGCTTACCGATCATAATCCATCACAGCAATGGAAAGGCTGACCTGGTCCACATTCTCTGGAGGGATATCAAAGATGATGGCCTCATTATAAACAGGATTGAGTGTGTTCTTCTTCGTGGTTGTTTTACGCTTTTTCAGTCTTCGACCCTCACACATCAGTGACACTTTGACATATGGATCTGAGTAACAGATAACCAGTCGTGGGCATTTGGACTCAACATCATTCAGATGTGTAGCATAAGAGCAATAATTTTTTGTAGGAATGTCATATTGATATGACAAAAAAAATTAGAAAGATTTTAGTGACCCTGGCAAACACTGCTTTTAACATGCTGTCAATGCAAAGGAAAGTTATAGGCATTCTGAACAGACGTACTGACGGCCAGATCAGTGACAGCCAGTAGATCTAAACAGAGCCTATACCCAGTCTCCCAGAAACCAAGGAGTTCCTGTTTGTCCCCTTCCTGAATAGACTCTGCCTTGTTACTTAAAAAAGTAGATTCACCTGATGCTCCAGTTATATCCATTGCTTTGAGATTCCTACATTTGATGACTGTTAATGTCATTCTCCCAGCAGTAGGCAAATAACAGAGGGAAAACATGATCTCACCCAAATCTACGCTTTCCTGAAAAAGAAAAGTAATGATTAGGAATCCGACCATATTGCCAACAATTCAGTTCAGAACATATATATATATTTTTTTTTAACATGGAGAGACTTCTTTTGCAGCCTCAGATGCTTTTGAAGAGCTCTCAATTTTCAGAAATTATTTCTATAAAATATGAAAGAGTACCAACAGGATAATATTTTAGTGACAGGATCTATTATTATTGACTTGAGAAATTAAAACAAAAGCAGAGTCAAAACTTTCTGGATTCCTGATATGTTTGTGTTGAATTTACACAAATGAAAAGGTACTGAATGTAGAATGTCAGGTTCTGATGTCAAAAAGACTCAGACTCTGTCTTCCCCAAGAGAAAGAAATACAGTGGAATATTTAGATCACATACATTTACATGCCTTTTAGCCACTGGAATTTATGTAGGAGATTTCTGTGCATAGGTATGTATATGAAAAGTTTATCCTGCCTAAGTGCCTTGAAAAGATGAATGTGCTTCCAAAAGCTGCTAGCTTTATTGGTCTTTCTGTTCTTTGAGGGGTTCTTCTGTTTTAGAGATAAGCAAAGTAAAGGAGTAGCACCTACAACTTTCCTGTCTCGAGGGCAAGGTTTTGGAGGATAATATACTCAGAAAGAAGGATAAGGTCCATCTTAATAATCATCACAAAGAGAGAGTTTCTATGTTGAGACAATGTGCTGTGAATTTGTGCAATATGGTGCTACACAGTTCAGATGCAACAACACTCGAGAAATGTAACCTGAGAAGTTCCATCAATTCTTATTTTTTCTTTCCTACAGTTATATAATTATCCTAACACCACAATATTTAGTTGTTGAGATGTTAGCTATGTTCCAAATTCCTAATTCCTGTTCTTCTAAGATTTTAAAAATGCCCCCTAAAAAGCAAAAAAAAAAAAAAAAAGCATATTAAGAACAACTCAAGATTTTTAAATATGAGCTTGTCAGGAGCATCTAAGGAAGACATTGCTGTAAAGCCATCATTCTTAAGCATGCTCATGTGCTCTCAAAGGACTTTCTTTGACCACTACTAAAAAGTTTATTTTTAATATCCCAACTCCAGCTTCAATATTTTATCTGGCAAACCTCCAGCTACCTCAAGAGTACAAATTTGTTTGAGAATTCCTGGATTTATGGTACAGCTGTTCTAGCATCAGAAGGCAAGTGTAATATATTTTTAAAAGATACATACTAAAATAATGATTGCTGTGTAGATGACAAATGCATTGCTTACAGTTATGAGACAGACTGGGGCTTCTTTTTTCACATTTTTCATCTGCTTATAGCTTTATTGACTTCCTTTGTGTTAAAGCTCTGTCTAAATTGAAATAGGTACTTCAGATCTTTCTTGAGTAAAGATGGACTTATTCACATGCTTCAGGGTTTTTGTTGCTTGTTTGTCTGTTTTTTTCCCCCCACATTGCAGATTCTAGATAGAATACTGCAGTTTTAGAATAGCTTTAAATTCTCTGTTGTACTGTTGATAAAATATTGACTTTTGTGTGGGATGGTCAATCCACATGTTCAGTCATTCTGCTGGATTCTGTTCTGAAAATTAACAGATTGATAAGCATGTGAACATGCACTGTGGGCAAATTTCATGCTTGTCAGGATTTCAGGATTTCAGATTTCTCCAAATTTCAAAATGATTTAGCTCATTCAGTTCACATCAGATAAATACAGCTATTTGACATCTCCTTAGCCCAACCCATTACTTCGCCACACAGAGCGCAGAATTTTGTGTCAAGAGTACATTAACAAACTCATTTTTCTATTTCAGAAAATATAAATAAAACTTGAACAAGTGAACTGTAATTCTTTTCACTCATTTTTTCAAGTGGCAAGTGGTCTCTGTTATATTTTAGTTTTTGTCATAACTGAAATTTGTTTTAAGTACAGCTTCTATTGCTAGCCTTGCTTTCTGAATTCAGAGTCTGATCATCGTCCCTGATATCCATATGTGAAAGAGATCTCACTCTTTTGTTTGAAAAGGAATACATTTCCCCCACATCCAGTGCTTTAAAGTTTGAAGGTCTGTGTTGAAGGAGGTGATGAAGACGAGCTGGATCAAAAAACACGGGGCAGGTGGGGGGGGTGGGGGCGCTCATAAAAGGGACTAAATCTTCCTTCATCAGAGAGGTGACTTGTGTAGGTGAATAGAGAAAAAATCATGTTTGCAAGATGGGAGTATGAACTTGAGTTTTTTATTATTTCTTTTTAAAAATAAATTGGATAGACACTCAGAGGTCTGAGTGAGCTCAAATGATAAAGAATACAGACAGACAGGACTATTTACCACGACTTAAATACTTTAAAAGTAACATTACTCAAAATACTTGCAAAACTCCATATGGTGGCTATTCTACCCTACTTTTCTGAAGAGCAAAGTATCAGTGCTTAATAAAATTGCAACAGTTTGAGGCTTATGCTCAGTCGTTTTTCTTTCCTTTCTGAATATCATGTACTGAAGTTATATTTAAAAAGAGCTTGGAAATCCCCTGCAATCAAGCTCAGTATTTTTGACCATGCAATGAATAAGCAAGATGCCTTAATGCAAAAAGAAATGCTTGAAAAGCAAATGAAGGGAATCTTTTCGCTCAGCAGACTAGACTGTCCAAAGGACAGATGTACTCTAGCTACCAGAGCTCTGTAACCTGTGTACTGACTACTCAGGTTGAAGTGGTAAGGGATAGTTTTAGGATTGGGAAAAGGCTCTCTACCACTCCACTGTTTATACAGGCACTTTCTGACACTTGTGACCTATAACTGGAAAAAATGTGGCTTGTACTGGCCTGAAATGTCTGATTCTCATTTTGTGGAACAACACTCATGTTGCTTTATGCAGTGTTTCAATAGATAAATAAACAGTATTTCAATAGATAAATTCTGCAGTAGAATACAACAGATATTACAAATAAACATTTTTGTCTGTATCAGGCATTGCAAGATCAAAGGGCTAGAAATAAAATTAGCAGTTACCCTGCACTAGGCACCATGTTACCCTACCCTGCACCATAGACATGGTTTAACTTCTGTACTGGTGGAGAGAACTGGCTGTGGTAGACTGCTACCACAGACTAGGAGTCCTCATGGTCCTCAGATCAAGTTCAAATGGAAGTCCTTTAGGAATGCTTTGAAACAACTCTGATGATTTTACCTTTTCAACTTAATTTGGTACTAGTTGTGACATCCGATGTATAGTAGACAGTATCTTTTTGGTTATTAAGGAATAGAAAGTCCTAGTACTTTTAGTCATTTTTTACTCTAAGCATCTGCTGAGATTGATGGTCTTCTTCATACTGGGGTAAATCATGTAGATTTTGTTAGCAGCTCTGGAAGTCACAGGGCAACTGAAGATCAAGATCTTAAAATGCATCATTAAAATAAATGTTATTTGGAACTAAATCACACAGGGCGAAGCCAAAGACTTATGAACTTTTAAATGTTCTTTTGAAGGATTAAGATTAAAATTATGCATATATATATGATAGCATCAGAGACCGGGTATTGGGTAAAATGTCTGGAATACCACCATTCTCCCCAGCTTTTTTTTTTTTGTTAACTTAAGCACTACAGGCTCATGAATTTGGAACTGAAAACACAGGTTCAGACCCTGATAATGAACAAAGTAAGGCTCAGCATTTAAACTTCTCATGACAGTCTTTGTCTACAACATTATCATGAGTAACATTTTTAAATGCCCTGAATCCTTAAGTATTATTGGTTTTAATTGAGATTTAAAAATAGGATTTAAATTGCTTCAGAATTTTCCAGTGCTCTAGAAAATTCTTATTTTTCTCACTTTACAATACACTAGATAATTAAGTTCACATAGCATATCTGACATGAACCATTCAGTAAGAGCAAATCTGAGGAAGCCAAGGCACAGTCTGCCCTCAACAATCACGTGTGTATTGCAGGCCACCTCAAACATCACAAACACAACTCAGAAGACACAAGCCTGGACCCAGTGGTTGTTATTCATGCAAATTTTTAACTGTTTCAGATTGTCTTACATGTATCATATATTCACCTAGAATTGCACGTTACATATGTAACTCTCATGAGATGTTATCTATTTCCTAGGCCTATTTTGAGTTTTTCTTTTTCTTCTTAAATTAAACTTACATTTCAATTAACAGCTAGCTTTACAGATGCTTGTAATGATCCCCCCCCCGACTTCCAATAATGGGTACAGAAAAAACAGCATTGAGCACAGCTGCACTAATGCATAAGGAAGTGTTTGCTGGTACTGAGTATCTCTTCTTCACTTATTTCACTTTGGTGTACACAAGCCATCGTACAGAACTAAGGAACTGGAATAGTGGTAAGCCCTGTACCAGCTTCAATTATTTTTATGGATCCCAGTTTTCCTCAGTATCCCATCAATTTTCTTGTATGGTGATGCTAGAACAAAATAAAACACAGAAAACACCGACCTCAAATGTCTGTGTCAGCTATTCAGGCGAACTTCGGGTTTTTTAGCTACAACATACAGACTCTTCAAACAGTGTAATTTTCATCCCACACAAGCAATCACACCTGAATGGATGTGCTAATAATTTTTTCCATTAGGTTACCAAGGATCTGTCTGCTTTATGGACTACTGGGAAATCAGTACAGGGGTTGGCAAAGTCAGACGAAAAGAGATCCTTGTTCTATTGTTATCAGACCCAATGGATGCCAGTGCTCTCATTTTCACGCTTACGCTTGCGGTAGTAGCAGCATTTCTACAGGGGCTGTGGTCCCTACTCACAATATGGGTAAACAAGGGAGGGATGTGAGAAGTCTGCAGCCCTTGCAGGGGAGCATCAATGAGACTGATTGGGTTTTTAGAACCCTTGTTGCCCGAGAAAGCTTTGCTATCCCTTACTCCAATTAATTTTCCCAATTGTTTCCATTATATTCAATAGAAAAGACACGTTTTAGCTAGGAATCTCTACAAATTCTGTGAGGAAGTTAAACAGAGATCCTTCCATGTTCAAGGTAGTTTCTTCTCACATATCACCACCCATAATCCTGAACGGAATAGGAAAAATTATTTACTGATTATAGTAACAGTGTAAGAACTTGCATAGTCTCCCTCCTATACTCCAAGACCCTAATTAGTTTCCTAAGCTAGCAGGAGCCAAAAGCTTATAGGGAGCTCATATGTAAAATAGTGTGCCATTTTTTGATCACAAATGAATCCTAGGCCATTTTTTACTGACATTTCTTTCTTCGTCTTTTCCTCTAGGTTTTTAAGTTTTGCAATTCAAACAAAGTCTTAAAAGAGCAACCTGCTATGGATTCTTACAATGAGCTATGTAAATGCTACTGGAACTAAAATATTTATACACTTTTATTACTAGTGTGTCATTAATTTACATGGTTAGTATTTGTGTAATTAATACTACATTAGAAATGATATTCCCTCAAAAACTTCCTTGTTGTTACCTTCATTATCAGTCAAATTATCATAATTCACAGTAAGTAATTATTTTAATTCTGAATCTCAATTTTAATATCCAGAACTACTTTCCTCTTAGTTGTAATTTAAATAATATTTTAAAGATTGCATGTGAGAATAGCACAGCAAAAATACAAACATTGGCAATTTATTTTGTATTTGATTCCTAAACAAGTGATTTTCAATTTTTTTCCTGTTCACTTTTCTGCTGTATTTTGAGTAAACATCTATAATAACAAATAATAATTTTCTAGATATCAAAGAGGTTATTCAAGTACTTACACTCCTAGACTTTTAGCTGCTTCCTGCAGTCACACTAAAAATTGCTTTTCTATATAGCATGCAAATTAAAAAAAAGATGCATTGGCAGAATGAGACCTTTCAATTACTTGAATACTGCAGGAAGATAATTCTCCCAAGCAACAGATTTCTCTCTCTCTTTTTCTAGTTCTGTTTAGAAACACATTATATATATATTCCTGCTTTCCAATAAAAACTACTGACCGTAAGCTTCAAGAATCAGAGATAAAATAAAATATAATGATAAATGTGGGGAGTTTGATGGAAAAACAAAGAAGAGGGAGGGAGACCTGTCCCCTCAGACTGCTAAGAATATCTTAAGACATTTCTGGTTTTGAGATAGAGATCAAGTTAAAAGAATGATTGGAAAGAGCAGTACAGAAATCTACCAGTCTGTCTGTTTTATCATCTAGCATTTAAAATTTGATGGTATTTATGCTTTCACAGAAATTGTCAAAAGTTACATGAAGCTTGAACTGGAGAGTTAATTGTACCACCCCTCAAGGGGATTTTACTTTCGAAACCTTGTCCCCACAGCTAATATTTATTTCCCTCTCCTGTTATTCTTTGCATATCAAATCCAGCTCTTTTTCTTCCTCCCAGCATCACTTATTGATTGAGCTGTTGTCCAGAGAAATAAATCAATGAGGTTTGTGTTTGTTCTCGTCTCTGTGAAAGGCAGTTTGGAGGCAGTGGGGCCCGTTGCTCTATAATGACAGCGCCTTTTGCTTGCGAAGGCCTAGTGCTTGTTTTAGCCTGACGTCCTGATTGCTCCGAGTAAACGCGGACTGCTGATTGCAGTCCTGATTGTGTAGAGAGGACTCCCTGAGATACCATGCTGGGTCCAGCAACCTGAATGTTCTCAATAGCACCCCAGGAAGCCTCCTGGGTGCTTCTTTTATCACTCCCTCTGTACAGAACCATCTGTCTTGTGTACCAGGGTGGGGTGATTTCATCTTGCCAACCCATTCCTGCTTCAGCTGAGAAGAGAGGTACTTCTGTGAACTAATTGTGGCATCTACTGGCACGTGAACAAATCAAAATATATGTGGCTTCCCATATAAAGATGTTCTTCTGGAGCAGCAGTTGCATTGACTGCAAAGAGACTATTTGCAGTGAGAAACTTGGAGAGCCTGGTTGCGGAGATATTAACTTCCCTTCAGGAAATCATATTGTTCATTCATCTAATATTCTTACTTTTAAGGTAGATTGAAAACAACAGTTTGCCTCTAGCAAAGCAAAATATTCAAATAATTTGTCGTTTCAAATGAAAAGAAAACTTCCCTGCTTTCAGGAACCAGACAGAAACCCACCCCTTCCTTCTCCATCATCTTCTCTATTTATCACTCAGACCTAAAGCAATCCCAAACCTAACTGAAACATCTCAACACGTTTCCCATAAAGACTGATCCAGAGGATTCTCTCGTCTACTCATGTGAATGCTTTATATCACGGGCCCCGAGTAGAAATGACAAGTGCCAGCTATTCTTGGCTTTAAAAGGGCTGTTCCCATTACAGAGATGATAAATGCTTCTATACTGACAAGTCTTTACTCTTTCACACTTGTTTAACCTTATATTAAAGCTTTTATGTGCATTTCCAGAGACACTAATAGTCTAAGTCCATTCTGATGAGGATGGCTGACTGTATGGCATAGTCCACTATATTGCTGGCGATAAAACATTTCTTCATAGTGCTGCTCCTTGAACACTAAGAAATAGGACAATCCTTTTAATGTGGCCTTAAAGTTTAACCACCGTAAGATATGTCTTTGTCAGCTCTATACCACTATTGCCTTGCTCAGAGTAAGGTCCAGTGTGCCATTTTTTTTCCACTTATGAACTAGCAAATGATGGAGGAAACTAAGCAAAGATAAAGCCTGCAATTGCTCTGGGTGAACTGCAGAGGTGGGCTTCATTCTTGTTTGATCAGGAAGTCAGAAGAACCTCTTTCCATAACAGAGGCCAACAGCCAGCATGATTGCCTGTGTGACATCCTACTCTGGCAAGTGTTTGAGATGAATTAACTGAGACAAATGTTACTGTCCCGCTTATTAAAAAAAAAAAAAAAAAAGGTATTTAAGCACTTCTGTCTTTTCCAGCAACACTATTCACTTATATTCCAAGTGCTTTAGAAACAGCAATCACACATCATGGGCATCACATGAAGTTTGTGTCCTCACAGAGTGTTCTTTTATATTCCACTTCAAAAATGAGAAAACTACAGCACTGAAATGCTTAGTGTTGGAAAAATAAATAATAATCAAGTTCCGTCTGTCTACATGAGATAATTCAAGAGGCTACAAATACACGACAGCTCCATGACTAACATCCCAAGAGACTACCACTGTGCTGGAAATGGCTTTCATTTAAATTTTTTTTTCCCCAATTGCACAGCTTCCTATAATTGGTTACACTAAGAAAGTTCACTGAATACCTTTGGGAAAAAAATGTTTCTGACAGTCACTTGCCAACTTTTTTTTAAGCAATGACGTTAGAGGCAGAGATTTCCAAAGCAATCAATCATTTTTAAAAGTGTAATAGGAAATTAATAAACTTTTACATCCAGAAAGTGTTAGATCACAAGAGGTGGTATTTTTTCCTAAAGAATTTTACAACACTGAGTATTTGCACTTAAGTGCTTGTTAGCAATTCCAGTAAATCAATTTTCTTTTTTTTAAAGTATGTGGTATATTTTGATAGTAACAAAACCTCAGAAACGTATGCAAAACTCACAAGCATGTTGCAAAAACAGAAGGTAGACATGTTGACTAAGCAATCCATTTGATATTATTTATTTGTCTCTGATGTTACAAACTAATTTTCTAAAGTGTATTAAGAATGACAGTATTCCAATATACTGAACAACCTTCACAGGTGGTCCAAAGCTGTCTCTTGAGGTTTTTTTAATAATCAAATGAACAGAAGTAAATAATGGATTATTTATTGAAAATCCAATCACCCATGTATAAGCAAAATTTGGGGATATTAATATAATCAGATATCTAGGGTAATTTTTTTCCACAACTGATTTTACACCAAATTTATCTTGATAACTTAAGAAATGAAAATGCTTTAGCACTTACAACAGGTACACGCTACATATTATACAATAGCTGTAGGTTTTCAACATAACATGTAACACAGAAACAATGACATGAATAAAAAATTAAAGGAACAAAATAGAAACTACAAAAGATGAAGAAATATTAACAATTGAAAACCATAAGAAAAACAATGAGCATGTGAGGGAGCCAATCCTGCACTTCTCTAAAATAGTTTCAAATTACTATTATGAGAAAAAAAAAGTATTCAAACTGTAGATTCCCACAGAGTCACAGGTTTTACGGCCAAAAGGACTCAGTGAAACCATCCAGTCTGATTTTCCCCAGACTGTGTATTTCCTGCACCAAAAAAACCCTCTTCATGCCTATGCAAGCAAATCTTTTAAAAATGCTGTTAACAACTGACAAAGAGTCATTGCACAGCAGAGAATCTCCCAGTCTCCTGTAGTAACTTCCTTCACTGGTAAAATGTTGTAGTTCATTTCCTTGGTAAATCTCTCTAGTGGGTGTTCAACTCTGAGACTGTAGAGCCTTGTGTCTTAAAAATAGGTTATTTCCAAGCAGGTAATAGGAATGATTTTTACCCTCACTCTACCTTCTGAATAGAAAATTATTGACTATGGAAGACACATAAAAGACTCAAAGCTGAAGAAAGGATACTTCTGCTGTGTTTTTTATGTTTTAGACCAATCCTTTGATCTGTCACTTCTACCATTTTCTGCCATCTACCATTTAGCAACAGCATGAGCAAACCACTGGGTGCTGGAAGCATGTCTGAACAAAAGGCTGCAAAATTTCACACAACATACAACAAAACAGAGCAGAGGTGAAGAAGTAAAAAGCATGAGAGAGATACACTTGCAGAATGGCATCTTGGTTCTTGTGCTCTACCGTATAAGTAAGGGCCTTCTACCTAGCCAGACAGTTTGTTTTTTAAAGATTCTTGATGAACACCAAAGCACGCTTGTCCGGAGTACAGGTATTTTTCACTAACTAGAACCAGCTTGATCTTTTTTTTTCAAGGCTTAATCCAAGTCCAAATTGACTCTGTCAAGCATTAGTTAGTTATTTAATTGCTAGTTAGTGACTTCAGCAAACTTTAGATCTGGTGCTTAAGATTACAATTCCCCATTGATTAACATCTTATGTCCTGTTTATTCCTGTGCAGGATTGGCTCCCTTAACTTACAGTTTCTGAAACGGCAGAACTAGAAACCTTTATTACTAACCAATTTTGATCTACATGAAACAGTGGTAGTAAAACACAAGGCAGCACATTGCACATATAGTAACAGGACATCTTATAGAAGGGTTTCATTTTGCCAGGAAAAATCAATTCAATTCTACATAATTTTCCAAGAATAGTGTAAGGCTTGTGAAAGCTGATGTGGTCACCCAATACTAGAAGATATCTCAATTTTATGTGTCTATTGTTAATGGTTTAAGTAGAGACAACTTACACACACAAAATACTGTAAACTACACTGGCTGAAATGCTGAAATCCAAAAACTTCATGCTTTCTCTTAAACTTCATACATAGTAAAACACCAGCAGAGTGAATTAAGCATTATAACTGCATGTACTAACCCTGACTGAGGAAGAAACTCGAATTAGAATTCAGCGCCAAGATTAGCAACTATTTTCATCCAGATGTATATTAGTATCTGTCCCAACTGCATAATTTAGTATGGCATTTCAATCTGCTCAAAACCAGTGATGAACAGTCCAGGGATTCTAATGTGCTGAAATGATTCTAGTTATCAGCTAAAAATATCACATACATGCCTGTTGCAAAGGACCAGTGAGCATTTAAGTAATTATTAAAGTATTACAGATACTATCAAAGCTAGAAGAAATTTCAAAAAAAATGTTACTGGGCTATTATTCCAACACCTTAAACACAGATTCATTTTTAAGCTTGAGAACACAGTTCTTAAATTTACCTGAAATCTGAGCTTTATCAAACTAAGCGTACACAGATATGGTTTTCTAGACGTGTGCTGGAGGCTGTTCCAGACCAATCTGGTAGACTCAGCAGTTAAAATAAATAGTCATTTTTGTGAATTCCCATTTGAAGACTGTCTCCACTATGCTCTGCTCCCTAACATTTCTCCTTCCATAGGAAACACATTACTTATGCTCAAACTGGTGAGGAAATACCAGTCCTCTTTGCCCTCCTAGTCATGCAGACCTAGACCTCCTTGTCTAGCAGGTATGAAGAGCAGGAAAACATATGGGAAAAGAGGCATGGGAAGTCTCCAGCTCTGTTGAGGGATGGTATGAAGCTTCTCTCACTGAAGCAGTGTCTAGTACTGTTCTGTCCTCTCTTCATTCTGGTGGAAGTTCAGCCCATACTCAAAACCAGAGATGACTCAGACTGTTTTGGATATCTCCACAGAACAACAGATGGGAAAACTTCCTTATATAAATAGAATAGTAGCTTAAAACAACAAACAAAACCAAAGCAAAACAAAACCCCAACACCCCACCACTTCCCCCAATCGCCCTCAAGTTCCAGCCAGGGAAGATGAGTTTGTATTTCAAGGTTAATAAAGATATTGTTTGGAGACTGGTGGTTTTCCTGCTTGTAGCCCATCATCCATCCTGTCATCCACACATGGGCCTCCTTTTCTTGCTTGCAACAATAAATAAATAATTTTTATTTCCGACCTCTACTTGCTTGTGCCTCTTGAGTTTTGCTAGTAACAAGCAGCAACACAGATACATCTACTGGAGACCCTAAGTGCAGGGCAGCTAGCAAAAAAAATTTTAGACTTCAAACATTTTTAGCTTCTCTCTTCCTTCACAAGATGCCGAGCCTATGAAAATCTGCTAACAAGAGTGCTCTTCCTTAATAGATGGTTATTTTGAAGGACAGGATATTTTGCTAATAGGAAAATGTGAATTGTTCTTGTTAAGCAGTGATTTTTGTGATGTACTATTAATTAATAAACTTAATTTATATTTGCACAGTGAGCCATAAGGGTGATGGTATGTTCCTAGAAGATTTTTTAGTAATTTAATTTTATAGCTTCCTAAGCATCTTATGCTCTATGCTTGAAGGAAAATATTGACAACTTTTTTTTTTTTTTCCTTCCAGACTCTGCTGATAAATGCTCTGCCACAAACTACAAAAGAGAAATGAAAATATCACGTTAATGCTTTTGGAACACATTACTTACTGTGGTGGCACAGTGGATGTCTTTCCATACATTGGCTTCCCTGGAGAGATCTGAGACTTCAAAAAGGTTATCAAGAATAACTTCCCCAATCATGTCATGTCTAGAAAATCTGTCAAAATCATAAACACTGAAATGCAATTTCCTGTTGCTCAGTTGATCATAGGCTACAGGAAACTGAAAGGTTTCATCAAAGATAGGATTTAATGTCTTTCTGTGAACTCGTGTCTGAAACTTCTTTTTCCTATCTGGAAGCAGATAAATCTTAACGTAGGGGTCGGATGTTCCTGTGAAGTCTTTAGCAGGCAGATCTAAGGCTTTGACAATTGTGACAGCCAGAAGTTCATTCTCATAATCATACCGGAGAGTGAAGTTAAGTTTTCCACATGTTTTCACATCTTCTTGTTGCCCATCAGAATCCACAGACTTCTGCTTGTAGAGTTCCGGTTTTATTCTCCCAATGCTGGTTGTCGTCTCTCCCCTTTGCAAAATCGGATCTGTCCCCATGTTAAAATCAACACTGGACACTTGCATCTGCCTTGGCAAGTGCCTCCTGAAAGAATTGTGCCTGCACACATACACATACACACACACACAAAACAAGCCATGGTTATCTCTGGGAAAAGATCTGGCTATTACTAAGTAGAGAATACAAGAAGACCAAATTACTAAGGGTTCCTCTCTTTAAAATAATTTTAAAATAATTTCCCCTCTCCCCCAATATGGTGCAAGTGTTAAAACATCCTTGAGAGGAAATGATCATTCAGAATAAACTTCTTGGCCTGAGAGATGCCCAGTGTCCTGGCAATACATATATTTATAACCCTGTTTTCAGGCTATGCAGCTGAAGCTGAATTCAGGTTCTTTCACAGAACAAGTTGACAGTTCCAACATTGCTTGATCCCACTGTGCTAGGGTCTGAGTAAAGTACAGTCAGGCAGAAAAAAAATCATTTTCAGAATTGCCATCAGTACTTCCTAGGCTTTGGAGGCATTCCTTGATAGTTTTCCAATTACATATTTACCAAGCTTCACACTGATCACTGTGAAAGGCACCTGAAAAGGCCATGCAGAACTATGTCTGGGGGCTTTCAGCATAGTGCTTTGCCATCTATAACATTTTATATACACCTGCTTGGTATTTCCTACGCTGAGGTACAGGCTGCCTTCTCCATTCCTGCTGGGAACATTTTTATTCTGGCTGCATACATTTCAAAGTTTTGGTCAACATTTTCTGTGGTAGATCTTTTCCTTCTGTTCTCCCACTCTGCTGTGTAGTGTATTAGAAAGCTAATTCCTGTGCTCCTAGCAAGAAACAAAATGTTTAAATCCTCATAATTCTGAATACAGTGTTGCATAAGCATATGTATTTATGGGCTTATCTTGACTCATGAACATCAATGGAACTTTGTGCCTTTCTATTAAGAGTGAAATCAAACCCCTAGTATGCCATACAGCCTTATAGCGGTATAAAAACACCGGTGAAAAAGCTTCAGAGAATTAATCATCAGCAGATGCCATTATGACTACACTGTCCAGTTTATTTTTTTGAAATTTTCACATTTCCTTGGTACTTCACTACCCGAACAATCTGTACTGGAAAAGCTCACTACCCCCTCCTATAAGCGTACTCAGTTGCCGTTAAAAACCAATTTGTCAGAATTTCCTCTGCTTTTCGCAATCAATTGCTTATTAATGCCAAATGTAGCCTTCCCTTATTGCTTGGTTTCCCCGTGGTGTTGTGTTCTGAAAACAAGAAGTGTCACAGCTGTGTGTTTCCTTCTTTAACTCAGAAATGCAAATTGTCCGTTTGAAAGCAACCAGGACTCATTTCATAGATATTATTTGTATTTTTGCTGTAAGTGAAGTGGTTGAAGAAGGCATGAAGCACAAAACTACCTCAGTTCAGCTGAGCAGAGATACAAGAGGGTAATCTGCAGCCATTAAATAATAGACAAGAACGTTTCCCCTTTCGGCTGTTTCAGTACTGGTAGGTGCAGGGAGCAGCATTATTGTAACACAGGAACAGAGGAGGGAGAACTTAATGGTCTAGACTTGAAGTAGCTCCAAAAAATCCAGGTGTTTTGATCTCAAATTTAGATGAACAATTTTTACCTTTCTTTTTTTTAGAGATAGACAAGTTGAAAGATTTTATTTACTCTTAAATGTTTAAACTCCCCAAATTCATAGTATACAATGTCCACATCGGAATGGAGCGAGGAATGGAAAGGCCTTAACTAGTCAGAAAAGTACAATATTGTCCTCAGGGAGTTTCAGGGCTGTCCTTGTGCCTTTGTCCTCCGAGAAGTCTAGCCTTCTAGGTGTGCTAAACACAGGGAAGGAACTGAACTCCACCCAAAATGTAGCGGCAATAAAAGTTCAGGCATGCAGCAATTTAGGCACTAGCTCTCTAGTATCTTTGACTCATAATGAAGTCCAGGAAGGCCTATGTTACTCCTACTTCTATTTTTGCTAATGAAACCTGTGCAGGTAGGTCTTCCTGAGTGCTCCTTGCAGCTGTAGTACTGAGATGCCCAGATAATCATGTTCAAACCCTGCCGTAGACAAGCAGTAGAGAAAGCTGCCTGTGCAGGGGAAACAGTGAAGCTGACTGTGTGGCATTTCCAGTTTGAGTGAAAATGGATACATGACAAATTTTCTTTTCCTCAACTTCTCTTGCATTTATGAAGATCTGAGTTAATACTTGTAAAAGTAACACATAAAAATCCAAATCTATGATTTCTAAGGTACCAACCTTCTTTCAACTTTTCAAACTTTATGCACATAGTCATTGTTGCGAGATGTCACTATGTAAACCAGTGCAGCTGTAAGCTGTTCCCCGTGGGAACAAGGAGCGCTTTTGCTCTAGTAAGCCAAAGTCGTAATTACATAGTGCCTAGACTCTGTTCTGAGTCACAGCATTTCACCAAGATAGCTAATTGGTCTGTTAATTATTAAGATGTTTCATTGTTGTCATGGCAACATATTTATCTTCCTTTGTTCTGCAATAACAAAGGAATTAATGACTGTGATAATGAAGTACAAGGATGTCAGGCAACCAGGTTGTGAAAATGCTGTGAAGCTACTAACGTGTGCAAATCCAAGTACTTCAACCCCACTGGCTCTTATGTAGCTCTCCTATAACAGACATGGCTTCCATAACTTAGAACAAATAAATTTTGAGTGACAGTACCTCTGCACATAAATCTCTAATATAAAATTGTGCTTGCATACAAATAATGACAGTGTGAACCTGATTTCTAACTCAGTAAAACTGTCATATGTAAGAGAAGAAAGAAGGACAAGGATGCCGATTTATTATATGACTTGGGATTTAGGAAGAGTGGCTCTGGACCAGCTTTCCTAGATGACATTAGACCAATCTTTTGGACCAAATCCAGGAACAGATACCAGCACTTGTGGTATTTAGACAGAGCAGAGGCTGCTGTCTCCTCCTTGCAATCACTAAAGTCAAAAGGCCTCTGCTTTTCTTTAACCTTAACATTCCCAAGTACCTCACTTTTGCTTTTGTGCCTCTTGGGAACCAGCTTACTCTTTGCAGAACTGAATGACAAGCTCCTCTCCCAGCTAATGCTAAGGAGCAAAAAGCATGTCCTTTGAAAATACAGGTGAATATCTGAAGAAAAGAATATAATAGAAGCAATAAACTATATCACAGAATACTTCCACAAAGTACTGGGAAGAGTGGTTCTCAGTAACACGTTTGTAAATGTACACCACTGATGTAAGACTTCTCCTTCTATTGTAGTTTACTGGTTAACTGGGATCAAGGAATAAAGACCTTTTTTTTTTTTCCTAAGAAGCAGGTGTTTTCCTATTATTGAAAACTACAAAAATGATATAGTTTTGATTAAGCAGAAATCAATCTTTTCCCTGCACTAACATGTCTTCATGTTAAATGTATAGTCTTTAAAAGTATCAGGCGCATTTTATTATTGCTCTGAATGGCTTCTCAAAATCCTCATGCTTCAATTACAATGACTTAATATGATTCTATTTCTTTTATTAAGAGCTGATGGCTGCAAGAACCTATCACAGAACTGGTTACAACCCTTTTCTTTGCTCTAGCTCAAGTGAAATCAGGGTAGAAGAGACAATCCAGAGAGCAAATATTTCTCTTAGATCCTTTGTCAACGGAATAACAGGAGATGGTGCATTTGGGTCACTTGGGACTCCTGGGTACAACAAAGCATTGCTGCGTTGAAGGTGGTGCAAAAGAAAGTTATGCTACCCCTGTGTCTGCTAATGGCTCCCATTTATTTAGTGGTGTCCAATGAAGGACACCAGCGACAGTTTTTAGTCTTTGTGTGACCCAACATTCTGGAGGAGTTGGATTCAACTCATTGGAGGACTAATCCAGCAAGGTGGTCTAAATGTCCAGTCTTCACCTCATATATTATATTCTTGGCAGCAATAATTAATATAGGTTGTTGGGAGGTTAAGACTCACTTAAAGCAGTCAGGGGTATAGAAAAAATGTACTTATGAACACAGAAAGGACCACTTCTCGGTAACTTTTAATACACATCTTATTCTAAACATGTTTTGTAGCAAGGGTGCAGAGTTTTTCAGGAAACTGTAAAGGAAGGTGATGTCTTCAAACACCCTGCTATTAATTGGCTAAGGTGGGACAACCAGGGTTACTCAAAGGAAGGGAACTCTCCCTGTCAGAGGAGATTTAACTCTGATATCTAGAGATGATAAAAACAAACAATTCCCTTTAAAGTTACCAACATGTGCAGAAAGAGTAGGACTGATGGCAAGTTTTAATTTTGTAAAACTGTCTTTGGCTTCATGGATATTTTATAGGCACTTAGATCCCAGTCCACATCACTCTAGAGGTCTGTGGGAATACTTTCACAGCCTAAAGTAGCTCTGGATCATGTCCCTGGAACTTCTTTCTTCCCCTATACTACCACAGGGACTATTCAAGTTCATTTGCCAGCCAGCTATTTCTTCTGCCTGTTCAGAAAGTCAGACAGTCTGACTACCTACAAATTTACCTCTTCCACTTCATATCTTAGGTAATAGCGAGTTGTGTAATATTCTTGTCATGCTAAGCTGTATCAATTTTGGTCCCTCTGTGTTTAGTATAACAGTTGCAATTTCAAAGTTTTCTTTCCAGTATTTTGGAAATATTCCTCAGAGTGGCTTGGATATTGTGCTCCGCCTCTTAGCAGATGGATACAGTAGCTGGAGCCAGGCACAGCCGGGGCAATGTGGCTTAAAGCCAACTGTACAGTTTCATAATTCAAGAGATGGTTCAGCTGCTAAAGTCAGTTAGACCTCCCCTAGCTGGAGGGCTCTCATTTTTGGGAGCCTCCTGTGGTTGCCTGTTGGCTGTTCCACACTGTCGGAATAGCTGGGAAAAAGCACTTCAGCACTCATCACTGCAATGAGCGCCCTGAGCTGGCAAAACGCTGTCTTAGGGAGTCACAGGTCAGTAAAGTATGTGCCCACTAAATACAAAGCACGTACATTCTCCAGTGTTGTGCCTCCAACAATTATTGTGAATGTGAAGGGGTTTTTTGTTGTGTTTGTTTGTTTGTTTTATTGAGTTGGGGTTTTTTTATTTTATTTAGTAGCACATGTTCATGTAACAAATGTTTTATTGAGGGAAAGCTACCTCCTATACAATACTTGTGTTCTTACTTATGGCTAAAGGTACCTCCTTTAGCCTGCACTTTCCTATTCTTTGTTTATAAAACATCCCCCTCCTTTTTTTTTTTCTGATGTAGAAAGTGATCTTTGCAGTTCACTGTTTGTTTTCCATGCATTAAATTTGCTGTCAGTATTTGAAGAAAATATTGTTTGAAACTATAGGTCACTGCACACATCTTCACCACTTTTCAACATAAAGCACTACCTGCGACAAAATAGAAGTTTATGTCCTCTACTTTAATACAAAAGAAATCACTCTAGCAATTCTACGTGCTTGTCATTTATTCAAGGATCTATGTAAAACCTGTACTGCTTTAAGATCAGTCCATAAGGATCTATATTCTTAGAGTGGGATTTTAATTCCTTTACAAGTGGCAAACTGTGTCTTAAAGAAATATACCACCAACAACAAATCTTCATTTATTTAGTGGAGAGGGAAAATTCTATCTGCAAAAGCAACTGCTGCATCTAGAAAAATACCTCTGTGAAAACTCAGACTTGCAGTACTCTAAAAAATAACACTGGAACAGATTTTCCTATACATAAAACCAAAAATGGAATTGCTGGAAGTAGTAACATAGGTATTTACAAAGTAGTAGAAGACATAGATTTGGTCTTCATATGTTAAAGTAATGAAGTAACAGAATATTCTGTTCAAAGGACACTGAGACTTTGCCTTCACGTGACTGCTGTTTCATGCATAACTACTAAGAAGTCATTGAATAACCCAGGATCCTGGTAATTTCCAACACAGCGTTCTGGCTCTACCTGTTCCCAGGGAACGTGCCACAAATGTGAATGCCCCTGACTTACCTTGATGACGATGTGGGCTCAGTGATCTGCCTCTGCATGCGTGCATGTCTGATGAGATGTTCTTTCAGTGCATTCTGGACCTCTGCTGGTATATCAGGTGAAGTGTGGCTAATTTTCAACGCAGCTTCAAGTACCTTTGTTGTAGGTTTCCCATTTTCTTTAACTTCCTTTTTCTCACTGGTCTCAAAAACCTCCGTAGGAGCACTGGAGTTGCTCTGCGGGACATTACTGGGATTGGAAGTGAGAGGTTTGCTTCTCCAGCAGGGCCAACACAACTTCCAAAAGACAAAAAGCGAGACTACCAGCAAGGCGAGCCCGCAGAAGCTGACGACTACTGCTAACAGACTGACTGAGACGTCTGCAAGGAATTAGAAACAAAGATCATCATGACAGACAAACATGGAGAAAAAGAAAAAATAAAAAATGGCACAGGTAAGGAGATAGAAGCATTTTGATCATAGAATCATAGAATAGTTTGGGTTGGAAGGGACCTTCAAAGGTCACCTAGTCCAACCCCCCTGCAAGAAGCAGATCAGGTTGCTCAGAGCCTCATCCAACCTGGCCTTGAATGTTTCCAGGGATGGGGCATCAACCACCTCTCTGGGCAACCTGTTCCAGTGCTCTACTACCCTCATTATAAATTTTTTTTTCCTGATGTCTAATCTGAATCTACCTCCCTCTATTTTGAAACCATTACCCCTAGTCCTGTCACAACAGACCCTACTGAACAGTCTCTCCCTGCCTTTCCTGTAGGCCCCCTTGAGGTACTGGAAGACTGCTATAAGGTCTCCCCGGAGCCTTCTCTTCTCCAGACTGAGCAGCCCCAACTCTCTCAGACTGTCCTCATAGGAGAGGTGCTCCAGCTCTCTTATCATCTTTGTGGCCCTCCTCTGGACTTGCTCCAACAGGTCCACGTCCTTCTTATGTTAAGTCATCCAGAGCTGGATGCAGTACTCCAGGAGGGGTCTCACGAGAGAGATTGATCATTATCTTGCATAGAGCTTTAAGTCCTTTTTAAGTTTTTTTGTTTTCTTTCTTGATATCTATGTGTGTACCTTTAAAATGTTACCATTCTCTAGTATCTTTTTCACAAATACTCCATTAATTATTCTTCAGGCCAGGGGCCAGTATCTGTACCACTAGCTACAAACTCAGTCAGACTTCTCAGGAAGTAAGGGACTACCTAAGTGGTTCCAAATACAATCAGCCATTGTTGCCAAAGGGTATCTGCTCAGGGAACACATCTTGCTGAAAAAGTTAAACCGCAGTCAACATTTTCTATAAGTGCACATGAAGACAGTCGACTTCTAAACCACCAGGCTGATACACAAATTTCTTCAGGACTTGACCAACTTTTGACTCTGTGTGTTAACTGCCACCTTAGGCGCCCCTCACTAAACAAAACCACAACAGAAACATATTAAACCCTAACATTTCAGTGGCATAAATAGGGACAGGATATAGTTCAACATAAATAAGAAATCTCTAGGGTTAAATCTTAAGCTCTGGACCAAGACTGTGTTAGACCAAGACAGCACACACACATTGCTATCGAAAAATCTGCTCTGAAAATGCAGCTAGCTTCAGAGTACACTATGCAATGCTCTCAGAGACCATACTGTACACTTAGCTACTCCTGCTGCCCTGTATTTGACTTTTTCTGTCACAATTAGTTAGCATATCCAATAACACGGCCAAAGATAGGAGAACAGATTTCACATCAAAGAAATTCTTTAAACAGATTTGTATTTTAGGAGATGGTGGATCACCAGAAATGCTAGTTGAGCCATAATTAGGAGTTTTATTCTATGTGACATGTTTCAGTTTGATTTTTCCAGTATCATGTAATATTATAACTAAAAAAAAAAACCTCTTTCCTTTTAAGAAAAGCCTTTTGTATGCTTTGAAAGTATTCAATAAAACCTGCTTAAATGTCCCTCAAGCAACAGCTACTGCTGCTTGTTACAACAAGTTTTGACAGTTTAACAGCTAATATTTTGTATCCATCGCTCCAGGCTACAGGCTACTGAACTGAACCAGTGGAAAAGTGCAACAACAGTTTGAGCATGTTTTTCCTAGAGGATGACAGGAAGAAAAGATAGTCCTCTAGGTATGTATTAGCTCCATGGAACAGTATGTGATTCCAGTAGAAAATTTGGGAATGTTTTCTTTAGGAATATATAATAACCAGATACATCTCTCAGTAACAAGCACTGAGCATAAGGCCCATTCAACGTGAAAATGTGTGAGAATTAGCAAAAGCAAATAGCAAATGTTTGTAGTCTGGAGATTTGAAAGACACGGTGTTGCTCAACCTTCATATATGTCCTGACCAATGCCATGGGAAAATGGGCAGAGGGTGTGCTTCTTGATGTAAAGAGTTTGGCACAAACTGCTGCCCTACCTTGAACAGAAGTATGCCTCCTTGAACATTTCTTGCCAGTTCTGAGAAAGAAGCCCTCCGTTTCTGCCTGTAGTTAAATGTCAAAATGTAACCCTTGGAATATGCATGTCAGCTTAATGAGAAATACCTATGCCAAATTCTGATTTAAGATACTTCCATAAAATGAATGGATACATAATTATATCTAATAATAATGTAACTCAAGAAGCAAATTATACGTTTGCATATGAATTTTCTAGATAATTTATTCCCAGTAGGGTCTATTAGGCTATTTGGCTTAATTTACTGTTTACCCTGATATCCTTCCTCAGCCCAGTAATTTCCACTTGGCTTATGCATGTTCCACAGCAGACGGTCCCATCTTGACAACAAGAGAAAACATGAGATGCTGAGTTTGCAGCTTGTTTAGTGTTAATCACTTCATTGCAAATTTGTATTTCAGATTTGTATTTTTGTAGTTGGAATTTACAGTCATTGTTTCTTTCATGTCTTTGCGTGAGAGATTAAAAGATGCGTAATGCTTCATAAGACATGCCTACACAAAATACAAATACAAACTGTGCCAGGAAACAAACCCAGCACTTGAAACTCAATTGCTTATACCAGTCCCTGGAACGGTTTTAAACTGGCCCAGTTCATACCCTCCCAGCTAATTCCTGGGCATGGATCAGGAATTAGAGTAGACCAATGATGATTTGTAATAGGTGATTTGGATGTGGCCCTTCTGTTTCAGCAGATGATGGACTTAAATACCATGAAGAGAGGCTCTTACATACGAGTTGGCCTCAATGTCAGAGAATGGTCATAAGCAAATTTAATACGTGAATACACAGGTATGCCTCACTGAAGGAACTTTTGTGATAAATTGAACCAGTTGAATTTTCAATCAGGCTGGGCAAAATATTTTTCTATTCTCAAAGCCTGATAAAAAGTAAAACTCTTGAAAGTGTTGATGATCTATCAGAAATTTAAAAAAAAAGAAAACAAAAAGCAACTCAGCTTTGGGTCATTTGCAATATTTCCAGCTCAGTTTATAGATGGTTGGGATAATTAGGTTACATTTTGAGAGAAAGGCTTTTAGAATTGAAAACTGAATTTTTTTTTCATTTAGAAAATATTGAAACAGGATGTTTTAACAACTTTGAAATTGCTGGAAACATTTCAAAAACAGGAATATGAAAATTGATCCCTTCCAGTAAAGTTTAAATTCGATGAATAGATACTATCACCTGAAAAACATTCCATCAAAGCATTTCTAGCCAATTCTTCTTTAAATAGATGGCTTGGGTCCTAGGTTGGAAGGTCCCTTCCAACCCTAACCATTCTATGATTCTATGTTTCCTCATGGTTTTCTATTTAAATCTGCTCTTTCAAGATATGGCATTTTGGACGATTTAATATTTCTCATTTAAGAAAGGCATGTCCATTTGGGAAGTGTGTTAATTCTTTTTACCGCAAAATCTCTCAGCATTTTTTATAAATACCCTCAGAAACATTTCCACCATAAGAGGCTCCTTGATAGCCAGTCTTTCATATTAGGCAAGTACTTCAGAAACGTCCTCATCTTTTTTTCTGGATGGTAGGGAATGTTTTGAGCAATGGTTTCTGCACTATGGCTTACAACAATTTGCTGTTTGAAAACTGTCTCAAAAAAGTTCTGCCCATTAATCCATTTGCAAACATGCACATTGGCAGACTTCCATTTCCAAACCAAATTAAATTAATTTACATTTTAGTCAGTGCCCTGACAGCATATGCCCCTTGATGCTTAACTGATCTTGAACAGAGAGACACGGTGCTGTGACAAAGCTGCCTATGTGTATAAGGGGCAGGGATGTGTCTGATGTGGATCATGCTAAAGAGCATGTACTGTTGCCAGCAAAGGAACAGGTGGAAAGGAATGCCTGGAAAAAAAAGGGGGGGCTTATATTCTCTTTTGACCCACCTTTTGGTCTATATTTTATCTTGGTTCTCTTAAATATTCAAAGTATGACGCCCCTGTAATTTTCTTCAAACCTATTTTTCTTTAACTTTTAATTTGTTCTCATGTTCCTCAGCCATAAGTAATTTCATGTTTTCCTTAGTGACCACCCTGAAGGTAACTCGTGTCTGGAATACCAGGAGTCAGCTCAATCAGATAAATTAATATGTCTCTGATTTTCCAGAATTTGGAGAGAAGAAGGAGCTTTATGTCTGAGTCCAATAAAACTCCCTTATCCCCATGTATATGAACTAGTTGGTCTGACCCATCACTTCTGCTGTTCAGTTTTCCTTGGGGAAATTTGAAGAACACAAAAAGTTGCTGGTATTCATTTTCACTTGGTATTAGCAGACCTTCCACAACTGCCTCTGTTTCTTCCAAATCCCTGCAGATGGGCATATAATGCTTTAGCCTGCCTCAAAAACTGGCAAGTGCAGAGTCTTGTATTTTCTTTCATAACCTGAACATGTCAAACCACCTGACTTAAATTTCAAATAGCAAAAATAGTCTTTCACTTAAAAGTCTATGTATGATCTCCTCTCCTGTTCTCATGGAGAAACATACTTTGAAGATCTTCCTCAAATCTTCTGAGTCTAGCCCTACTGTGAAAGTGTTCCTTTCTAAGCTGTTAATTCAGTCTGATGTCTGAACTTCTTCGAAACAGCCATCGCTATCTACTGCTGGTACATCAGTTCTTAATGCTAACAGACCTCTAAGGTAGCATGCTTCTTGACAGTAAGGGGATCAAATGGAGCCAGGCATCACTGTGATTTACTACACCTTTACATCACATAAAACTATTAATCTCTTGTCAAATTAATTTTATAAAAGTTGGATTATTTATTAATGCATCTGATAATCTATATCTATCCAATCACAAATGAAATGCCCTCTTTTGCCATTTCAAACTCCATGTGCAGGACTTCAGATTACATGATGTACAGCAGATATAGGGTAGTTCCCAAAAGTTTATTAGCCTTCTCCTAGTCCACATTTACCTCCTGTTTTCCAGAAATCAGAGGGAATTTGCCACAACAGCTGTGTATTCATCAGCCTCAGTACATGACTTGTGCACTGTATGTAACTAGAGAAAATGGCTCTCACTTTTGTCTGACTGTGTCATCGCGTTTTGCCGTATAGGAAGCAAAAGATGTTGCACTGAACATTGGTCTCTCCTCCCTAACAGACCAAATTATTTGTCTCCACTTCCAAGGCTTTTTCTGGCCTATCTACTCTCCTACTTGTTAACTCAATCTCAATACAAGGTAACTCTCAGCTCAGCTCAGCCCACATCTGCTCCCTTTGCTTTCCATTAAACAAAACCCCAGCTTTGGGCTTGGTCCTCTCACACTTGTGAGGATGTCCCTGTAAGCATCTGCAAGAAAATCTCATTATCCTCTTTCAGACAAGAAAACGAAATGAAAACACATCACTAGCCCACTGGACTGCCATTAATCATAAGCATACCATAGCTGTAATAAGGTTCATGTGGCTCAAGTGTCGTTTTTGAACTGCCGTGGTTATGTTTATTCTTACCTGGCATTATAGAACAAACAACTCGCACATATGATGAGATCTAGCAAAACTCTGTGTCTCTTTATCTTGATCACTACAGATGTGTCCTCCAGCTGTTAAAAACATTTCTGTATTTTTCACCTGTATTTCTTTGCAAAACATGTATGGAGAAAGATTCTTCCAAAAAACTCTTGTTTTCACTGTGTATCGCTGCTGTCTGCATGTTGAGCACTTCTGCATTGCTGTGACTGCCTTTGCATTTACTGTAAATAAATCTGGTCTGTGTGGTACATTTATCCCTCTGTTCTGCCTTTATGCTGCTGAATTAGATGCATTTCTGGTTTTCACAGCTTGTTAACACTGATTTTATAAAGCATATTTTTCAGTAACCCTGCTTTTTTTTCCCTTCAAAACATATTCCTCTCCAATAATAACTTTGTTCTGACCAGGTGATGAACTGTATAATAAATAATTTGATCAGTCTGTTAACTGTCCAAATGTTTATTATTTAATTCTATCACATTTCTCTGTAACAGAATGCTCAATTGTTTCACACAACAGTTACTTCCTCATGAAGAAAAATGTTCCTTTCTTGCATGACAGTCCTACACTGATGACAGCAGTCTTTACATTCGTTCAAGCCATTTCTGGTCCCCTTCACGCTTGCTTTGGCACAGTCAAGAAGAACTTGCAAGTACACTACTAGTTAAATCTCTTCTTTCTCACCCCTAAATGTATCCAGGCAGTGTAAGTATACCTAGAGCTCATATTCTGTGTGTGTGTGTGCAAATGCACGCGTGCACACATGCACGTTTAAAGGAACCAAGACTAAATGTAAACTATCAGCTGCCATGAGCGGGCTGAGAACTGTCAGGGAAGCTGTTGACAGCCAATAGAAGACTCACACCAACTACAGCAGGAGGACCCATGACATTGCTCTTCAAAAAAAGGTGAGCCTGTTCTACAGAATGGCCATGCACAGGGTGCTCTAGTGTTTTCTTACTCCCTCTATACTTCTATAGTAAACAGTTAATCAAGGTAGGGTTAGAAACTTGATAGGTTAAACTTTTTTGGTAATAAAATAATTATGAGTAGAATATTTAGGTAAGTAACAAACGATCCTGCAGAAGCTGATGCTCTTTGCATGGTCAACTTAAAAAAAATTAATTGTCTGACAAGGAAAAGAGCAAGAGCGAGCATCACTCTCTAGAACTCTCTAGCCACTCTAGATGGCTAAAATACGCCCTCCTGGCAGGGAAGCAACTGGGTTCCCAGCTCTGTTATAAACATCAATTCCCCACGAGAACTGATAATGAGAAAGCAAAGTTCTGCAGGACTAGCAGGCCTAAAAAAAAGCAAAGACAGCAGAAAGTGCCCACCATTTGCAGAGGACATACAATGAATTTTAAACCTGTGTCCCTAGAGCAGGATGCCACAGCTCCTCTTATTACACTCTATGCAATTGGCTTAACCTTCAGAAATGCTCCCAGCTGGGACTTTGATGTGCTTGGTTCCTTTGAAAATGAAGGGGGATGCTTAACAGGCAGAAATGAATTAGAATCCTTTATTAATCAGATAACCTGAGTCAAAATACAAGTACAACCAAGCTGCATATATGAATTTTGGACACTTATAGAAAATAATTTACTTGGATTAGAGATAAATTTTGTTAGGTGCAGTCCTGCACATCCAGCTCCTACTTATTTTTCCACCTGAACTCTTCCTATTATTTGACAAACATCTTAATAATTTTGCCCAAATCTACTGGAAATAAAGGAGGTGTAAAAAAAAACAAAACCAAACCCTAACAAACAACCCTAACACACAACAAAACAGTTGCACTTGTAATTCAGCATTTTGTCAAAAATGTTATACCCTTCAGAAGAAAGCTCACATAGTCATCTAACTGTATAAAGGTACCATAAACAGCTTCCTAATCTTTTCTCTTGAGCATTCCCCTGAGATGAGAGAATTAATAGTCCTTGTAATTACCAGAGCAGAAGATACAACAGCAGATGTCGTGTCTTCGCTAATTGTCTAAAGCTCTTAGAAATTTAGAAAATTATTTATCTCACTAAGATTCTTTGCTGTGAGTTCCATAGATTAATTATCCACTACACTAAATATGATTACCCCTTCCTGACCCAAGCAGCGGGCAGTAATTGAGGGTCTTAAGGTCGTGGTGGTGTCACTGAGAGGAAAAAACTATTGAAGAATCAGCCATTTCTTTGATGTAATCCTGTTTGTCCACAAAGAATGTCCAAACTCTTATTTCTCTGACAATAAAAGGAATCGAACACATGGAGGTTATTTTTTTTTGTTAGCAGCAAACCTGAATAGCTCTCCTTTCTGCTTTGTTGTTTCATTTTGCTGTACTCTGCCTTCCCAAAGCCATACTCTCGATTTTTTTTGTTCTGTCTATGTCTCTGGCTCCCTCTTCTTTGTTATCCTTGTTACGCTTCTTTCTCATACTTAGGCACTTACACTATCAAAAGGATCCATAGCCAGCCTTCCTGCTTGCTAGTGAAATGTCTAGGATCACAAGGTTAATACTGCCTCATATTTGGCTTTGAGCCTGTGATTGGGTGGTGCATCTTTTGTCTCAAGTAGCCAATTCCTCTGAGAAGCTTGGCTGCTTTTCACGGTCTAGCTGAACAGAAAACAATCATCACACCCAGCAACATAACCATATCACAGCCGTTCTAGTTGTCTTTTTTTTTAATGTTTTCGACTTCCAGAGTATGTTTTTATTCTTGTATTAAATAGAAATGTTCTGCTTTTCTTTTTACCATCTACTCTTCTACTTTCCGAAATATTTCTTGCTCTATTCTTTTCTTTCCAAATATGGGTCTTCTCATCTTTTAGACTTCTTTCCTTCAATGAAATCTCATTAGTAATTTTTACTTATGCACACTTTCAGGTGTCTTTTTTTTTGAGATTAGGAAAACCCAATGAACCCACTGTTTAAAGAAAGAATATGCTATCCCTATACAGTCCACTATTATATTTTCTCTCCCCTTTATACCACCTCTTGGACTATTTGCTTTTTGGATTTTTCATTGAAAGTTTAGCTGTGATTCTGTAACATAACAACATACAACAATAAGCCATTATTCTGTAAAAACTCTCTGCCAGTCTTTCCTCTACATCTTCCAGAAGTTCTCCTTACAACTCAAGTATCTTCTTACTCTTAGTACAGTAGCTTCTTCTCCATACACTTCAGTGCTTGCTGCAGGAGCTAATTCCCAACACACTGCTATAACTGGAGCCTCAGACAGCAAATAACTGAACTGGTTCCATTATGCATATCACCCAGCGTGGGCATACGCTGGGAAAATGCTTCCCGCATCATCATTTGGGATATACACTGGAAAGGCTAAATTTGCCATTCCTTCTCTCTACCATACAGCTACAGTTGCCTGACACCAGAACTGTGCCTAATTTACTCAGCCACTATACATGATATAGACTGTCACGTCAAATGCTACCATCCTACGTATGAGACACAGATAATTTCAGGAAAACACAAACATTTATGGCTTCATTCTCAGAACGATGATGGTGAACACTTAACATTTCTACTTTTAATGAACAGGAACTATGGATGTCCAATGCTGTGGACAAGATTAACCACAGAGATGATACAGACCTTTATGTGCATTTGAGGAGCAGAAGAAGATTCACCTTTCAATGGTCACATTTCTTTGAGCCTAGACACTATTTACAACTTTTCAGTTCATAACATTAATGTGAGTGATACTTATGTCTCTACCCAAGTGTTTGCATATTAAAATATTGCCAATTATCAACGACGACAGTGTGTCCGTTCCTCCTCTGGGGCCAGCAAATATTAACATATGCTCACTGGCAGTGCTATTAATGTTCAATTTAATATGTTTGCCAATACAGTTGACATCTATCATCTAATAACGGTTTCCATTGAAGGAGGAAAAAGAGATTTAGGAACTCCGTTGAGATGTGGCACCCAGTGGTTGAAGCCCCTGGTCTGTTAAATATCAGGGTTTTTTTTTCTAATCCAGCAATTGCAAGTTAGTTAGGATTTACAAATGAAAAAAAAACCGAAAAGATCACTGACTTTGAAGAAATGTCTAAAAAGAAGATCCTGTCACTGGATACAATATCAAGGCTGGTGTTGAATTTTCAGATTTCCTGAACAGCAAACCTTGGTTTACCTCGTGGGACATCTTTGTATCTTTCACATCCCACCTGTTTATATTTCCACTTTGCTTTTATATGACACATAATACTGACTCCCTGCATAGTACTCTCTAAAAATCACAGAGAAACTAATCTCTTCAGAGCTCAATTTCCCAACCCCTGTAGGGTAATTTTATTTTCATGCAACCTTCTACAATTCCGACCAAGACAACTAACACAGTGCGTGGTCTGAATATACTCGGTAGTTTGCATTTACAGTGCACAACAAATCCACGATTCGTGCTGTGGAAGCACACTGCGACCCCCGTGCCCCCCGTGTGCAGCCCCAGCTGCAAACTCGGCGAGTGCTGAGAGAACCGCACAGGTACCGGAATCTGAAAGAAGTATCACTCCTCTTTCAGACAACAGGGTTTTTTTTTTGTCTGAGATACTACAAATACCCAGCATTTTGCAGTAAAATCTGCGGGCATTAGAAGAAAAAAAAAAAAAAAAAAAACAAAACAACAAACCCCCCCGCCCCCCCCAAAGTAACAGCTGCGGCGGTAGCCACAGCGCAGCTGGGGCACATGCTGAGGACCTGCTGCTTTTCATGACTTGGTGTTAATTTATTTAATTTGCACTGTAGGCTTGGCATTTGTTGGCCATAATGCAAGCTGTCAATTTGCATTTATGGACAGACAGAATAGGTTACCAATCCCTTCCGGCAGAAATTAAGCACGGAACTTGGGACTAATTTTCAAGCCCCGCCCTAAAACTAAAGTACCACGGAGAGCCAGGGGCGCAGAGGGTACCGTACAGAACAACGCAAGGGCGCAGAGCCCATCCCGAAAGATTCTGACACAAATCAGTCACCAAAGACACCACCGTTAAGAGCCAAAATCTTGGGTTCGACACCGACAATTTTTCTGACTTCGGAATGTTTAAATTAACCCAAATTCCTTCCTTTGCCTCCCAGCGCTCTAAATTTTTTCAGGATGAGTCCTGAACCGGCTGCCCTGACTCCACAGGTCCCCACTGGCTGTCAAAAAGCTCTCCTGCCGTCCCCTGCGATTAAGGGGCGGGGGGCGGGGGAGGGATGTAAAACGCCTCAAAGCCCCTCTCAGAAAGCGCCTGGGGCTCTGCCAAGTTTCACGGCAGGGATGCTTTAAGCCGCGGCTTGGCGAGCTCTGCCCCCAGCCCCGAGGGCTGTCCAACCCCACTCCGTTCCCACCGGCGCCGGACGCCAAAGACGGGAGGGCGGCTAGCGAGAAGAGCGGGCGCAAATCACGCGTGACGCGCCCGTCGCACGAAAATGCCGCCCACCCGTGACCAGGGCAGCAAACGCAGCCCTCTCCCCGGCTCCCCGCACGCACGACTCCGCAAAACACATGCAACAGCCCGAACCCCACCGCCGGGAAAACCTTGTCGAAGCGGAGCCGCGGGGGGCAAACGGGCGAGAGGCGGGGGTAATGCGCAGGCCCCGCCGGTGCGGCTGCAGCCGACGGCGCGGATCGCACATCGGCTGCGATTTCTTTCCCCTCGCTCCCCTTCCCCAAGCCCGCACCCTGACGTGTGTGTGTCCCCCCCGCCCTTGGGGTGCTGGCTCCCACCCCAGGCGCGGGGCACGAGGGGCAGGAGGGGCGGGTATCACCCCGCAGTGGCGGCTCGGTGGTCCCGGCGCTTCCCCTCGCTGCTTCCCGGGCGCGGGAGCCACCGCGGACTGCGAGAGGAAGACGATTTTAAAGTGTGACTGCCCCCCCTCCGCCTCCTCCACACGCAGGGAAGGCAAAGGAAAAAAAAAAAAGTTGCGCTCTCCGGCCGCCCACGCCGGCGCTGCCCGCCCCGCGGCGGCGGCAGGACGGGCACGGCGGAGCGGCGGTGGTACCGGTACCTGTGCCGCCGATGCCCTGACGGGCGGTCTCCAGGGGGAAGATGCCGGCGCACTTCTCCCGCTCCACCTGCCCGCCCAGGCACAGCTCCGAAATGATCTGCAGCGCCTTGTGGCACAGGCTACCCACGCCGTCCTCCGCCGGGAAACTCATCCTTCTGCCCGGGCCGCCCGCCTAAGCCATGGCCGGAGCGGGACGGCTCCGCGCCCGACCCGCGCAACCTCCCGCGGGGAGCGGAGCGGCGACGGCGGGAGCGGGGCGGCGGGCGCGGCGCGAGTGAACCCGCGCTCTCATCCGAAGAAGTAATGAAG
>WHYT01015963.1:262332-327661 GCA_009806455.1 Tetrax tetrax
GTGCCTAGCGGGCTTCGGTAGGCGGTTCGGCCAATGGCAGTCCAGCGCGGCGGGGCGCAGGTGGCGGGGGGGCTCCCCACCTCCTCCAGGGAAACTTTTCCTGCCCTCGCCCTGCGGCCGGGCGAGGGGCGGTGGCGGCCGGGGCCGTGGCCGGGGCGAGGGGCTTCGCCGCGGGCGGGGCGCGGGAAGGTGCGGAGCCGGGCAGGGGCTGCGCCGCTGCCCTCCCCCTCCCCAACCCACGACTGGACCCCCGAGAGCTGATGGCAGCGGCGGGCTTCCTGCGGCGCTCCTCGGTCGCGGGTCGCGCCGGCGGCACCGAGCGGAGTTTATTCCCCACCGCTCCAGTCGTTTTTCCCGAAACGTTATTTCTTAGGTGACCTGGGCTGCGTCATCTTCAGTAAGATCTGCCCAGCGACGTCGAGCAACTTCGTTAACCAGACCGCCATCTCCACCGCGCTTTTCAGCAGCGGAGTTACGGGATAGTTGACTTCGGCTATTTCTCTAACTTGTAAAGGAGTTAGAGAAACCTTACGATTGTCCAGCCTGTTTCCTCAGAAAGTTCTGTAAAGTTGATTTTTTTTATAGATAGAAAAAGTTCCAGGCACTGCGTGTGCTTGAACGTACTTCTAAAAGTCAGAACAGCGTTATACTGCTAGTGGTTGCTTCAGTAATTGGCTGCATACCCCAACAAGACTTTAAGCTGTTAATTTGGTCATAAACTTACTGAAATTCTGATACATTTTTACACTTTGAGGAAACATGCTTCTACGTCGATGGTCTATGTCTGTTTTTCAATATTTAATTCTAATTAGGCATAATTGAAGGGAAGTCTGCTAGCAGTTTGCTTAACAGCACTGCCTGTAGCCTGCTGCTGGGGTGTCATGGTTTCATAAGCATGAGAAGTTAACTGTGCTTTTTTTTTTTTTTCTCCAGATTTCGAATTTTTTAACTGTTACCTGAAAATTAATAACTCTCTCTAACAAACTGTGAAGTTTAACGTTTGAAAACTATATAACCATTAATAAATAACTGTAAATTATTAATGAATTAGTACAGAAATGTTTATTCCAGTTTTAATTCTGAAGTTCTGTACTGTATGTAGTATAGATACTTGTAAAAAACACAAGATGATACTTCTAAAAGTCAGCCTCAGCATTTTGAAGGCTTAGGCATCTATGTATATGAATTCATACACATGCATTTTTCATAATTTTAGGAAAGTAATAGACTCCGTTGTATACAAACTGTAACATCAACATCAACAGCAATTCTGTTCCATAAAGCTTTTTCACTGATATAGCAGGTACTTCAGAAATATCAGATGCTACTAAAGAAATCATTCCCTGTTCAATCCTGAGACTAGCATTGTCAAAACTTTCTGTTACTTCTGCAAAGTGTTCTGACAAATCCTAGAATGTTTAGACCATAACTAATCAGGGCATGGAACTGCGTAGTACTATTTGAAAACCCATTAACCTTCATCAGGACCTAAACTTGTATAATTACCTTATGAAAATAGGCTTGCCAGCAATAAAAAGGTATGTACATGTTTTCATTACAGTGAAGGCAACTGATGCCTACTTCCAAACTTTGAAATATGAGCATATTTACTGTTCATGTGACATTTACAGTCCTGTTCCTAAAATTCTGTCATGCACCACCAGCTAATAATTAAGCAGTCTGTTTATCTTTGAGACATATTCAGAAGTCTAGCAGAAGCAAACAGGAGATACATATACAGACTGGTGAAGGAAGTATCTTAAGCAGAAATTGGTTTTAACGAGAGTAAGCACTGCATATAAAGGCTGAGACCTAAGCTCTATTTCTGAACCTCCCTACAGACTGTCTTTGTGCCCATGTATGAATTACACAGTCCAGGAGTTAAGTTTTTTTTTCGTCTCTGAAGTTACTGGCATTTTTGCCATTGATTATAATAGAGCCAAAGTTTCACACATAGATCAGTTTGCTGCCCTGCTTTGTTTACTTATGCACTGAGACTTGGTTACATTCTTGTATTGTTCACCTTTGCACACAAGAACTTAGTTTCAATGAAGATCATACCACCTTATTACTGTTACTATTGATAGTATTGACAAGTACATAGATATAAAAAAAACCACAAACAGGTATGTTCTACATTAGTAATTAAAAAAAAAAATTGAAGACAGATTTTCAGATAGATGTCTGGAGACAGGTGCCCAACTGCTACCTCTCTTAGCTGTCCGAAGTACTTTACAAAAAGCTTACAGGTATACAGAAAATACCATCACCATCTAAATCCTGTTCTTCAGTAAGTAGCATGGATATAAACTTCCATTCATCAACAGTTTTTCTCAGCCTAAGTACTATGAGATGAGTTTCACTAGGAGATGAATGATTCTGTTCGTGAGATGTGCTGACAATCTTGTTCTAAACCAGATCCAGATATATTGTTTGTTGTGGGGGTCAAGTTATTGATGAACGAAATTCTTCACTTTTGTACTGAGGAGTTTAGTGTGAAGCGTGAATTCAGATTCAGAATCATGACATTTTTCTCCAATGTGTTCTTTCAGTGGAAACCTACTTTTTCTGTATATGAAAGGATATCAAAGCTTGTTTTCTAGCTTCAGCTCCCACTGCTTGGATTTTCAATAGCCTGGCAGTTTTAAAATAAATATGCAGTTGCATGGTGTGCCCTTGTATCCCCTTCCCCTTTGGAAGTGGTCTCACCATATGTGATTTGTTAGGACATAGTGGACTCCTTCCTCATGGGTTCCAGCTGCTGGAATCACACTAGACCTTATCTACTCTCGCTATGCTGTCTGCTGGTCACTACCAAGTTCATACTGGCTTGACTGCTTTCTGTTGATTGATGTTGACCAAAGGAGAAAATTTCCTTTTTTTTTTTTTTCACATTAATTGAATGAATTCACATCCTTCTATTTTCTATGCAATATCCAATCAGTGGTTAGGGTACTATGCTTTGGACTGGAAAAACATGGGATAAATACCCATTTTTTTAAGATGTATCCTTTAACAAACACTGTGTTAAGATTTTTGGAGTTTAGTCAATATGGGTAGCCTGAAGGCAGACAAGGTTCAGATGTCTTTCAGAGTTAAGCTGCACTACTAAATGTAAGACCACAAATTACCTGGTGTAAATGAGTGAAGGCCTAGTAATTTGCAAAGGAGGAATGGGCTGGTCTAGTGAGTATTGAGTCAAAAGTACTCTCTCTGCTTCAGGTGATGGTAAGCAGGTGTAAGAATGGCCATAGTAATGGTATACTCCGCAGTTCATAGCTCTTGACCACTTCCTGAAGTGAATTTCTGTCTGAAATTCAGCTGGAGTGGCAGTGTACAATGGCAAAGACGTCTGCAACAGAAAGGAGTCTCCGACTGCATTTGTAGCTGTGCTTGCAACCAGAGGCTGGCTCTGAGGGTGCAGCTGGGCATGGCCAAATGCAGGCTTTGTAGATATGCAAAGGAAGAACCGTGATTTGCGCTTGACTTGTGCAGTCTTCAATAGCTCCCCCCTGTGCTTCTTGTACATCATGCCTTTTCACTCTAGCTGGATATTTTTAACCCTCTAATTTTGAGTAAGAAGCGCCTTTCACACCTAATGTAAAAAAAAAAAAAAAAAAAAAAAAGAGAGTGCTGACAGGCATTATTACAGTTATACAGCAATCCAGGAGACAGTCAAAGCGGAACGTTCCTAACCTGCAAATTAGAGAGGAAGGGAGCTTTGTAAAGGTGCCCGTAATAACAGACTGAAACATTATGTTAGCTGAATATGGAAATGCCGCTGTTCTTTGCATCCTGATTGAATGAAGATGAGATCGTTTTGGTCAGAATTAAGCCTCTGCTCGTGAGGTGAAAGGCTAGCACAGGAGTCCAATGCATGAAATCACGCCCTTCCTTCTTGTGACATGAAAAGGTAACTGGCATCATTTTGTTATAAGAGCAAATATTCAGTACATTAGGAGAGAGCTTCCAACTTTTTGAATATTCAGAACAGTCTCCTTGGAAGAGGACCGAAGTCTACAGCAGTGAAGGGCCATGATGTGCATTCCTATTTTCCGATAGTCTTCAGGCTATCCCTGTGACTTTGAAAGAAACCCTTAATTTCTCTGAGTTACAGATTATAACATGGGGACAGTAACTCTTTCAGGTATCCTTTATTTTTCTTGCCTGTGTAAGGTTTGAACACTTATGAACACAAACCCTATCCTAGTTGTAGAAGTAATACCAAAAAGTTTAAATTTCTTTTTTTTTTTCTACCATTCTTCTCAATTTGCTCTTCTCACTTCCATACTTCCATAGTACCTATACAATGGAGCCCTCATCTGGGTTGCTTTTTCCAACTTCTAATTCTCTATGAATAAAAACCATGATCATAAAGAGACTTCCCCACATTTGGTCCAACAGATGCTTCCTTGATTTTCGGAAATGTTGCGCAACCATTACTTCCCCCCCCCCCCCGCCTTAATTTTGTTTAGTCAATTCTTAAGACTACAAGTCTGACCAAAGAGAGTCCTACAGGACCTGAACAGACAGCTGAAGCAACTTCTGAGAGTCAGGAGCAAATAACATTTGTAGTTTTGTGGAAATGTTTTTAAAAAAATTATTCCATGGCATGGAATAATTTATGGAGATTTAAGATGTTAGAATGCCTTGAGAATAATTGGTTAGGGACAGAGGGCAAAGTGATTAGCATTCTATTTTATTTCAAATCATGCTTAGTAGGCGGTACATGAGACGGGGAAGTTTTTGGTGTCTCAGAGTCCTGAATCCACAGTGAATTGTTTGCTTTTCAGCTGCTAGCTGGGGTTTTTTTTGTTTTTTTTTTTTAACAGCAAAGTCATAAGCGCGTGATGTGGTCTTTTCTGTGGCTATTTGAGCAGAAGGAATAAGGAAGCAATTGATTGGGAAGCCAGCTGATCCCGGGAACTCATTGTGGTCATCTGGAGGAAGAGCTGTGTGGTCTAGGATGCCATTTGCACCCATGAAGATTTTAATGCCTACTTAACAAATGATTTGCAAAGGAGCTGTGAACATGTATTGATTAATTATTGTAAAATGAAGAAGTATGTTGCCACCAGGGTGTGGGAAGAGCCGGCAGCTCGCTGAGGGCTGTGAAGCTGGGAGTGATGGTGGCTTCCTGTGTGTGTGGCAGCAGGACAGGACCTGGCAGCCAGGGCCTGCCCCACCCCACCAGCCCGGAGTAAGGCAGCTTGGGGGGCATTGTGGGCAGCCCCAGCCCAGGGGCATACAGCACTTCCATGGGGACAGAGATGGGCTGAGGCTGGGACAGGATGTGGGGCCCGTGGCCAGGCAGGGCAGGGCTGTGGGAAGCTGGAGACCGGCCCTCTGCAGTGTCTCTGGGGCAGGTGCTGATGGCCTTGGGGACTGAAATGGAGTCCTGGGCCATGGGCAGGGTGAGAGGATCTCCAGAGTATGAGAAGGGATGGTCTTGCCTGGCAGTGCCCTCAGGACCCTGACAGTTGATACATAAAAGATCACAATTATTATTAAATGGATGTAAAGGGTGCTTGGAAAACCTCATCTGGATAATCTTCAGTCCTAAGTGGGGTGAGACAGTGGTTGAAGACTTGATGGTCCTAAGTGGGGTGAGACAGTGGTTGAAGACGTGATGGTCTGTGATGAGGTGGCTCCAGGCTGGTGGCAGACAGTGGAGCAAGGTAACAGTGACTCCTGTTGCATGATGGCTAATTACATGTTGGAAGAGGTGAAAAGAGCGGTCTGGAGACAGTTTCCTTTTCTGATAGGTTTGTTTTTTTTTTACCAGATAAAGTATTTTTGAGGTTAATAAGCCTTTTATATCTGCCATTTCTCAATTGAAAGGCTTCCTTGTCTCTGCTCTGTGGCAGCTGGCATCACCTGAATCACACAGCTTCTTATTTTTATCATTTTCACCTACTTTTTGAAAGAAAAGAAAGGCAAGGTCACAAAGAAGCAATGTGTTCAAGCATGTGTGCATGTGACGTGGTGCCTTAAAAGGACATATTCTATTGAATGGTAGCATGTTAACAGTCTCTGTTACCTTTTTTTCTTCCTATTACCTTCCCTTCTTTCTCTTAGTTTCAGTTATTGAGGAATGAAGTTGTGACTGGCATTAGAGAGGTTTCTTCAGCTGTGGATAAGGAGTCATGCTGAAATAATCTCATGATTTGCAAAGTAGGTGGATTTGAAGAATTCAGAGTAATAGAATAATGACTTTTTTTTTTTTATTTCTCAGCAGACTTTTCAATTTTTTTCCTCAAAGCCAGCTTCCTCAAAACACCCTCTCTCTGGAAATACAAGCCAATCATAAGCCTTGGTGAAATAAGGTATGTTTTGTTACTAGAATAGTTCAATGCAACCAGATTTTACTGATGAATTTTGGCTATTTATCTACATCTAATGAATTTATGCCTCTGAGTGCCTTCTAGTGAAATGGCTATGAGCACGCTCCTTAGTGATTTCCAGAAGCTATTATCAACCTGAATCCAGCCACAAGCAGTTTGTTTGGTGATTATAATTTTCTTTTTCTGGTGATTATAATTTTTTTTTGTTCCTCTGTTCTTGATGATTTCATGGCAGAGTGCCTCCTATAACCGCTCCAAATTTTGCTTCCAAAATATTTCATTAAAAAGCCTAATAAATTAAGGATTTTGTAGCCCATTATGTTGTATTCTCTTCTCACAGCAAAACTATTTGGTGAATGTATGATTAGGTCCTAATGGAGCAGTACAAAACTCACTGAAATAATTTATGGTAGTGCAAATGCAGCAAAAACATTTGTTTTGAAGGACTACACTCTTGCTACAATGCATTAAGATATCTCCTGTCTAAGCTATTTAGAATAAAATAGGTCAACAATTTATGAAACGAACACCTGTTCATCTACACTATCAATAGCTAGTGAATAAAATTATTACATCTATATCAATCATTTAGTTCCACATAATAGAAACAAATAATTACCACTCAGCATTGTCAAAAGAGTAGAGCTTTATGCTTTTAAAAGACACCAGCTCTGCCTTGACATTCATTCATGATAAATGAGCCTCATTTCAGCATTTGTTGAGCAGCAGGAGACCTTTATCCTGTGACATTGTTCTATTTCTCTGTCGTTATTTCTTAATTATCTCTGTCATCACTAGTTTGGAGCTTGGTATATGTTACTGGCCAAATTCAACTTTGACTTAAGTGGGTACAATTTCACAACAGAAATTGTGTCCATTTGTGTCAGGACTGAGCTTAACTCTCAACTCTTAACCAGTGGCTCCTGATTCAGTTTCCCTATTCACAGCAGATGCTAGAAAATGAACTCAGAAAACTAATTTTTACAATGAGAAGGTGCCATTCAATAGACATCTGTGGATCAGTCTCACTGTGCTGTCTTCCTCCTCTCCTTGCCACCTGCCTTTATTCTGCTGGGGAAAAAGGAGAGCTGCCCTAACAGGGTGCCTACATGTCCTACAAGCCAGGTTTGCTATTTGCACAGTGAGATATGTTCTTTGAAGGTCTGATGGTGACAGCAGGAATGCAGTACTTGTTGGCCATCCTCAACAAAAGTGGTCCCTTAGGTAACTGAAAATTAATCAGATTCTCCCTGCTGTGCTGAAGTCTTTTGTACTTTAACAACTGCTACATAATACTTTGGCTAGACCATGGGACCATAGTAAATGTGCCCAATCATAAAGTGATATATCGTGTACTAATTCTGAGAGAGCGTATTTCCCACCTAGTTAATGATAAATAAATTCTGTTAGGCTTAGAAGGATGTTTTCTATTCTCTAATGGTTTGTAATTTATTTTTTTTTTCAGTGAGTGAAAGGAACTAATCTCTGGTAATTCTAATTGACACAACTTCAATTTTGTGTAATCAGTCATTCCAAGGATTTCTTCCTAGCCCTTAATCACTGCTTTCCCTTTAGTTTACAGTCACGGGAATAAGCCAGAAACAATGCTCAAAGACAATGTGTTAGCACCATGCAGAGACCTGTTCACGGGGTCTTTCATCAGCAATTGGAGTGCAGTTGCTACTGACTGAAGAATTTGGTAGGGATGGGGGCCAGCAGTGTGTATGGCTTCCCAGAAGGGCCATAGCATCAGTTTTTCCTCCAGCACTGACTGATAAAATGGGTGTTTGGTGCACTGGAAGAGGTGTGCTGCACCTCTTTGAAGCGTTCTTTTCCCTTTCACTTGGCCTGAGGGAAGTCAGATTTCCTGGTGGACGACTCCTTATACAATAGTTGTGGTTTTGCAAATGGCATAAATAAATGTCGGGAATGCTGATTCCCTCCACCCCACTCCAAACTCTGGTTACCCATCTTGAATTAGTTATCATATCACAGGGTACAATATTTACAAAGTTGTTGATCTGATCTGTGAGCATCGAGGAAACTGACAGCAGCAGAATGTGCCTAGATGTCACAACTGTTAATAATAGTGGAGGCTGTATCAAGGCTATTTTATTTTAAGTGCACTATTTTTTTTTTTTTTTTTTTTTTTTTTTTTTTTTTTTTTTTTTTTGTGTGTGTGTTTATGGAAAGAATTGATTTTTTCAGCTTGTTTGAATTTGGTGTCACATTGACCCACCAACTGATGGAGTCCTGTGATGTACACACAGATGTAGGACTGGGTCAGGATATAGGACAGTATACCCATCGTAACAACTCAGGCATGGAAACCAACATATTTCAAATGTGGCTGAATCATGAATATTCTTATCAAGATTTCATATTAGGATTTCTAGCTTGTCATTCAATCATGGTGAGACCCCACCTGGAGTACTGCATCCAGTTCTGGAGTCCCCAACATAAGAAGGACACGGACCAGTTGGAGAGGGTCCGGAGGAGGGCCATGAAGATGATCAGAGGGCTGGAGCACCTCTTCTATGAGGACAGGCTGAGAGAGTTGGGGCTGTTCAGCCTGGAGAAGAAGAGGCTCCAGGGAGACCTTATAGCAGTCTTCCAGTACCTGAAGGGGGCCTACAGGAAAGATGGTGAGAGGCTATTCAGTAGGGCCTGTTGTGAAAGGACTAGGAGTAATGGTTTTAAAATAGAGGGAGGTAGATTTAGATTAGATATTGGGAAAAAATTTTTTACAATGAGGGTACTAGAACACTGGAACAGGTTGCCCAGAGAGGTGGTGGATGCCCCATCCCTGGAAACATTCAAGACCAGGTTGGATGAGGCTCTGAGCAACCTGATCTAGTTGAAGATGTCCCTGCTCCTTGCAGGGGGGTTGGACTAGATGACCTTTGAAGGTCCCTTCCAACCCTAACCATTCTATGGTTCTATATGACCAATATTTAAATTAAAAGGCACAAAGTTAAAGGGGTGTGAGCAGAGCCAAACGTTCTTGCTAGTACATCTGAGTCTCTAAATCATCTGGTTCACTTTCACAGAGAAAATCTCTTGATATGTGGTCTCTGTGTCCTTACAGGAGGGTGGCATAATATGCATTTCATTCACAAAATTCCTGTCTGAGAAGGAACATGACACAGTTGTAGAGGAAGTTTTACCATTTCAAAGTCCCTTAAGAAAATCTATACCCGCAAATCTGTAGGCATTTTTTCTCCTATATTTTTTCATATTCACTTGTCACAAGTACTTTTTCTCTTAAAAATGTGAGCTTTTCCAAATGGTTTACAATGCACACACTCAAAGGCAATAAATATCATGATGAAATAATACAATGATGATTTGAATCAGTCATATATCAACTGACTGAGAAAAAACCTCTGGAGTACTTTAATAACAGCATATTCCCATTCACTGTAAAATTCATAAATGAAGCCACAGTATTAGGGTAGAATCACTGCCAAGTAACTGTGAACTTTGAGTCTTTAGTGTTCCTTTCTTAACAGTGAATGATGCCCTTAGGGAGAAAACTCTGAGAAGATGAACTTTAAAAATGCAAGTTTTAAAGCAAAAGGAGAAAAAATTAAAAGCAAGCTTTTTCGTAAACTTAAAAGCTTTTATATGAATGCTGAGTTTGGCACTGTAGACATTAATTTGTCCTCCCAGTAAAGATCAAAATATAGCCAAACCCTTATCCATATCTAGTCATCATTTGATTTAATGGAAATAAGCCCACAAAGAATCCACTTGTAGGTCTAGCTGTGAGACTGCTACTATATTCAGGTTTTGATGAGGTTTTACTCTATTTCAGAGCAGCCTAAAAGCTTTTTAAAAATGCATTAACAGATTGTGACTCCATTGTGCCAATCCATCAGCTAAAGATCAGCTAGAAATCACAGCTTATGAGTGCTTAAGACCTAGGCCTATAAAAGAAGACTGTAGAAGAATTTATGGGTAGGATTCATCTTACTTACCTTTAGATATCTACAGTGTAGATGCATGTATCTCAACTGTAATCTGTTTATAGCTTATGGACAATAGGTCTAATGCTGTGATTTAGAATTTCAGGTTCTAAGATAATGCCACCCATAGAAAGCATCAAGATGTTGCAGTATACCATGAAACTACAGAACTCAAGAGGTTCTGGAGAAAGTGATTCCCGTTTCACTAGCCTCCCAGTTCCTCACACAGTCTGATCTCATTGAGGTGCTTATATTTGTTCCCTGATGAACATTATCCATAATGGAAGCCACAGGCCAAGATAGTCCTGAAGTCCGCTTGCACAACCTCCTCCTTCAGCTGCTCATCTTCTGGGAGGTCAGTACCCTTTCACTGACCTCCTGCACACAGTGTCCACTTTCACAGACTGCCATAGAAAGGCAGAAGAGGGCTGGAAATGGGATGGGAATGGGACTGATTTGGAAGGAAGGACTAAAACAATTTCTGTTTTCCCTGCCGAACTCTCCTTTCTCTGGAGCAGCCATGCCTCATTTCTGGAGAGTGTGTCTGGGACTGGAAAGAATATGCAGAGGCTCCATTGTGGCTCATAAGATTGTTATAGCAACTAGATTATTTAGTACTGATATGGTATTTGCATACTGCCCATCCTCACCGGGAAACACACTCTCCTTTCTAAGTTGCTCTGTGATCTAATGTAAGAGAAAGCATGCTGTGATAGATCAGCAGCAGGGTTTGGTCTCTTACAAAAGAGACTACATACTTTCTAAAGAGACTACATACTTTCTAAAGCTGCCTGGCAATGACTAGCTGTCCCTGTGATGAGCAGTTGGTTCGTGCAGGTCTCATGAGTCTAACAGTCGAGAAGTACTAGATTTTCTGAATATGCATAGGCCCACATCGGCAGCATATGTTACAATCGGCAGCTCTGAGATGCGTAGAGAGCCCACTGTTCATGTAGTGGCTTTGCAATTACACCCCTTGCTCACTAAGGTGAACTACCTTTTTTGGGGGTCTGTTCTTTTCCCTGAACCTGCATATTCTAGGTGTTGCATGGCACTGTGTTAAAGCCATTAGGAAGAACCAGAAATTCCTTAGACTGCTAAGCTTCCTGAACGAGAGCAGAGTTTGGACTGAAGATGAGAACTGACCCATGAAGCATATCAATGGATCCAGCTGGTACTGCTGTGCAGTTATGAGGAATTACTTATAATGAGTATAGATGTGCTCTCTAAGAAGTGGTAAATCTGTGCAAAGAATGAACTGGAATAGGCTGGACTGGAACAGCCTTAATAAAAGAATAAAATAAATGTGTGTGTCTGCACATTTGTGAATGCACTTGTATATATTTTATACACGTTGCATATGGGGAACACGCCTAAATAGTAATTATCTTTGTAGCAATTTTTCCAGATCTTAAATAAGATAGCATTATATAATTTCTAAATAGTAAGGTAATCTGAGCTCATTAGAGAGGACAGTAAAACTGGGAGCTAGTGAACTAATCATTTTATATTGGTATTTTTTGTGAAAGTGATGGTGAAACTTGTGAACTGAAAATGGTTTTCATTGGAAGATCAGCATGCAGACGTCTAAGGAATCTATTGTAAAACATTTAGAAAAACTTGCAGTACACAATGTTTATATGATATTTAGTGAACAGATGTGATGAAAATGAAGTGTAAAATAGAAGAAAGACCAGCATGAATATGAGTTGTAGTCAGTCAGCTACTTGAGTGATGAGAATTACCAACTAGAAGGGGTCCTTCAGGGGAACTAAGGAAAACATTTGAGAAGACAGAATCAAAGAAAACGTAGGTAAACTGGGGAAATAAAAGATAAATGAATGCATGAAGTTATGTCTACTCTGACTAGTAAAAAGAATTCAAAACATCAAAATAAGCAGCAAACATTGCTTGAAAGGTAATTATAAGACAGGAAATAAAGTAGAATGAAGGCTAGAGCAGGAGGTTGAGGTTGACACCAGTATATTAGTGAACAGTGTGTTGAGCAGAGAAAAATTACTGAAGTTGTGTGATAAAGTTCAGAGGCACTTAGTTTTGATTCAAGAGCTGGTGACATATAATATTTATTATAGTATAATGGAGAGAGTTTGGTGTTACATTCTATTGGCAGGGGATCTCTAGCTCATTCATTTTGGTTGGCAGTACCAGATAGCTTTCACTCTTACCCACACTTAGTAATAGTATGCTGAGGAAGCGTCATGATTTGCTGTTTTTATCAATCACCTCAGCCAACATATCTGTACATCCTTTCTCTGGGAGCAGTGTTAGACCGTATCAGAGATGACCCGATTTCTTTAAAACACAGACTGAGAATGCACATCTATACTATCCCAATAAAACAGTATATATGCCTACAGTTTTTGAGCATTTTTTAAAATGCTGATTAAAATACTGTACATAACAATGCATTCAGCACTTAAAAAATACAATAAAACAGCACTTTAAGGTATGAATTTTGTTTAATCTCAATTGACTAGAACCATGATGGTTCATGGTTGATGGGAAGCTTGTTGAACAGTAAGAATTCAATTAGCATTCAAGATGGGCATCTCATTTTAATTGTTGTAGAGAGACATAGATGCATATTTTTAACATGTATATAACATGCATACATCTATGCATCTATAACTGGTTTCTATAAAGTTGTCCAAACTTTAACTACCCACTGCTTTTGCTTTCCCTAATTTATTATTTTCCTATAGTAGCAGAACAGTCCTGAAGTTGTCTGTGTAACTGGTTAATATTGTACAATACCTACTTAGGACCAATAAAAAGCCACTTGAACTAATGAGAAGATTCTGATTGACTTCCAGGGGTTTTGGAGCAAGATCTCAAGAGATGTCTGTTACTCAACAAATGCACTGTATTTCTGCTGTTATATAATCCTAGATGACTAACAAAAATACTTTCAGAAAAGGAACAAACACAACATTTTTTTAATATATATATGTAGAGATATGCCTAATGCACTTTTCTCTGAAATAGTAAATTTACTCTAAGGCCTTTTGTATATCAATACATATATCTTTTAATAGGGTCTGACTGTCTAATGTGTTTTGTAGGCATTATATCTTTGGGTACTAAATAATTAATCACTTCATCTTACTTTTCAGTAGAGGGCACTCAGAACAAATCGTAGATCAAAAATAATGTATAAAAGACACTAAACATAATGCAAGGTATTCATTGAAAACAGTCCCATGTCTTAGAAAGACTACTGTATATTTACATCTGTTTCATATGATAAGCAACTGTATGAAAGGATAAAACTTTTCAAAACTTGAGCTGTTTCTCATGCACATTCTTATGTATCTCACAGCATGATGTAAGCAAGCTATGAAACTTGGAGAAAAAGTGGTTTGTTCATTTTTATGGATTAACTAGCCAGGGTCTAATAAAAAATTTAACAACTTTTTAATGAACTAAGCCTGCCCTCTCTTCCAGACATAATGAATAGTGTGTATAGGTCTTGGCAATAGACATCATTGCCTTTTTTGGTACAGATAATTTAAAATATGCAAAGTAGAAAACATTCAGGCTTTGTTTCCAGCAAAAACTGATCTGTTAATAAAGAGAATAGGGTCCTGATTCTTCACTGTTTTTGTGTAGCTGTTACACCAGTATAACTCTAATGAATGCAGCTATCACACCATTATAAAAAGAGTGATGCGGTGTGGATCTGGATAAGCAATTTGATTATATTACATTTCATAAAGAAATACTGCAGATTCAAATGAGCTTTTATAAAAATGCTAATATTTTAAATAACATTCAAGAAAAGAATCAACCTTTGTCACTTAGAAGACATTTCCACTGTGAAAAGTAACAAATGAAAACTTTTGATGGCTTTCATATAGTTGTTAAATAAGAGCTCTATTTTGTTCTCTAAATAGAAAAAAGAAGCTATGTTTCTCTGGGATTTTTTATTTTATCATATAAATATCTGAACTTAGAATAAATATATGCTTTTGATAAAATCGATGCTTTGTGAATTGATATTTGCTAACCTGAGCCCCAAACCTTTGTATACAACCAAAAAAAGTCTCCCATGAATATATGGTTTAGTTAGTTTTTGTTCAGGAAGGACTTCCATGCTTACATGGAGATTAATGTCTATCATCTATTATGTCTGGATTAAATCTAGAAAATAGAGGGTGTGTATCTGTCTGTCTGTCTGTATCTACATAGAAAGAAACGTCACTCACATACTTTCAATTATTTCTTCAAATGATAATTTTATACATTTTCTATCATTGTGGAATGCTAGAACTGCTACTGTTTATCTACAGAGGAGGTACATCAAGATAGTAAATTTTCTTATACATCTCTCAAAGTGTGATTAAAATTTGATCTGCTGAAGGTGAAGGAAATTCCATCTGCATGCTCATTGTTTACTGGAGGTGACTTCTTGAGAAATGGCCACGCTAAGGTGAATCATTAGCACGCTATTTTTGAGACTTGGTGACTAGAAATATTGACTTCAGCTATAGACGCTGTGAATTTATTTTGACATGTAGTGCACCTCGCTAATACTGCACTACCCCTGCCATGCTAGTGATAAGTTTCTGTTAAACTAGCACTGGTAATCATCTGGAACCAGGCACAAGTTCTTTGAAACTAATGCCTAGGTATTAGCAAGAAAATTGCAAACTCATTTTATTTCTGAGCTAACCTGGCACCAGAATCTGAAGCTACTTCTGTAGAGATGAAAAACTAGAAAGCTAATCTGCCATACTGCTAACTCTAAAGGTTTAGCAGTGCTGTATTGCTGTGTGATATAATTCAAGGCTTTGATTTTTTTTGAAATGTATAACTCTGGTGATTTAGATATTGACTTTAAAGATCTTCCTAGAAGAAAGTTTATTATATTATCTCTCCTCCATGTCAGAAAAGTACATACTGTGAAATTAAAGTAACACACCATTTCTCAGAAAAGAGAGACAGTCTTCGCTCTAGCTTTATTGGGGGGAAAAAATCTTTATCACAAAGTCATTTAAATGTGTTTTATAAATGTACATGTTATGTTTGAAGAAGACTGTGACCTGAAAAGAAATATGTATACATAGTTATGCTGTTTGGAATATGTGTATGTGTACAGTATTTTATGTATATGTGCTTGTATAATAGACTCCCACAAAGATACTTAGGACTGCTTCAGAAATTCACATACTAAATAGAAACATGGAGTATTTTTGGTTCTATTTTGCATAGAAGTACCTTACATTATCAATTCTGACAACAAGCAATGCCCACATAAGACACACCTACAGCCCTATTTTTGTTCGGATCAGGAGTGCAATTCCAGTTGTCCCCTTCCTCTGTGCTTTGGTTTGCATCTTGGGGTGGCCTCAGAGCTGTCAATTGGGTTCCTTTCCAAATAAAGGAACGTGGAACCTGGAAGAAGAGATCCAGGAGTGTGTTCAACATGCTCCAGCCACTAATGAGTACTCATTAGTCATTCATTCATCAGGGGGCCAGCTTAAACCTTCTGAAAAATATGATGTGGGTATTGGGGTCTCAGCACCAATGGTTTCACCCTGTGCATCCGTCCTATTGTGCCGTAGTGTTTGCTAACAGAGACAGTACCAAAACCACCCAAAATCTATATGCTCCAGACATCTTAAAAATTCTCATTAGTAGTTCTTGGTCCATAAACTACGCAGAGGCAGTTTATCACAAGCATTTGAAAGATGAAATTTGTGCTGTGTTAGTTGATTTATAATGTGTATTCAGATCAGATGGTAAGCTTCGTATCCTGATTAACTGAGGATAGGAATGGAATATTTATGTTTATAAATTCACAGTCTGTTTTCCACAAATAGTCTCCAGTGGTCACTTAAAGTTCAATGTTTTATTTATTTCTGCCAAAAAGCAAGTTTTCTGTAATAGTCAAACACAAAAACGTTAATGATTATAAGCACACTGAGAGCAAATTAATCTTCTTAGAAATGGTTTTACACTCTTTGCCCAGGACTAATTTGGTCTGCATGTTTTTTCATCAGCAGAAAACATAGTTTTTGACTGTTTTAATAAACATTTATAATGTTAAAATATTAATAACCACAGGAAAAGTGTTTATTTGTACTTGAAAAATAAAACTTTAATGATGGCTGGAGGAATCATCGTCCTTTTGCATAATGGCATGAACTGTAGCCATACAATAAAATACCAAAAGAGAAGACTTTTATCTAATTTTTTCTAACACAACACATTTTCCATTGTTGAAAATATAATTTTTCAAAATGTCTGTTCCTATTTAACTTTATAGGTCATTTTCCTCATCCAAACACAGCTGTAAAATGTTTTGTGTGGATTTTTCTGTTAAGATACCATACTTACTTAGATAAGTAAATGGAGGTGAGAATGCATAAGAAACTGTAACTGCTTGCTCCCATTAAAAAGTTTCCAAATGTGCACAAGCTTTGATGGGTGCCACAAAAGCATGGGGTTTTTTTTAGGCCTCACAAGGAATTATGGAAGTTGCAAACAACAGTCATTATATGTATAAATTTTAATTTACTCTTAATTCTTAAACAAAATATATTGGCAAAAGAACAAACACTTTATCCTGCAAATTTTTCTACACAATGTTTTGTTGCAAGGTCTCTGCATAGGTACAGTAGCTCACCTACACAAAGCCATTTTCAGAACTGTGGTCTTTGAACTGCTTTAAAAAAAAAAGGGATCTTTTTACGCAATCCGTGTTCAAAAGATTTAGAGACTGAATGGCTCTGTTTATTAATGGTAAGCATAAAGCAGAACAATTACCAAGCTACGTCAAATCCATCATGTGTTAAGTTTGGCACCTTTTATTTCCCAGTATTCAGACAGAATTTTTGTAACACTGACTTTTTGCTGACATGTACCTCAGGAAAATACACACCTTAAGCAGTGACTGAATATGTCCATTACTCATAGACATATTTTTTAAATCTTGTCTTTTATAAATCCATTTAAAGCTTGCCTTGAAATAATACTTTCTGAAATAAAGCTTTTTAAGACATTTCCATTGGTCAAAAACATTAGATTTCAAATCAGATCGATCCTAATAAATATTTTTAGTTTCAATTCTGTCTGATAGTTACACTAGAAATTAGTTGTTCTGTTTCCTAATTTCTAGAACGGGATTAAAATAACATTGGTCCTAGAATGGGTTATGATTTTTCCAGCCTCTGGAGAAGAGAGAATGGGTTTGAACTAATTTTCACTCCTCCAGAGTAGATATTAGGTATTTGTACTCTTTCCTGTGCTTGAATTATATTTGACTATGCTGTAACATTGTATGTGCCATTATTGCCACAAATCACTGCCAAAATTTCAGCAGAAAAAAAAAAAAAAAAGAAAGCACATTCGTTTGTGCATATTCATATTAGCCTAATGATGCCAGTACAGGCATGATAAGGATAAGAAAAGAATGCAGTCACAGCGCTGTCAAATTGCTTAATACCAGTGTCCCTCTAGCTCCGTATCTACTTTCTGACAGTAGCCAGTATTTTATGCTCTGGGAAAGAGTGCAAGAAACATGGCAAGAGCAGCATGATCATTCTCCATCTGCCAGCTTCTAACCACTGCCTTGGTTTAAAGTTTGCATCCAACTGACTGTGTTAACAGCCACCAAAGGACCTCTTCCTCCTGAGTTTTTCTAATCCAGATCGAACATCAGGACTCTTCAGGCAGTAGCTCCATGCCTCTGATTTGAGAAAAAAATAAATTTAAGATCTTTTTCTCCCAAAGATCATATTTTAGGCTCATATTCAGAATCTTTAGTATATACACATTTTTACATATTTCATAAATAAACTTTAAATTACACCAGACTGATGTAGATCACTATGCAGAGCAAGGTCACACCAGTCTTGGGTGCTCATGGTCCAGCCACTTTGAATTGCAGACTGTTGGTGCAGTGCAAACTCACCTTCAGTGCCGACGCTGAACAATGACTGAAAGACTATGAATCCAGTGCACCCCCCATACCATCTTTGCTGGAGGGCTGGAGGGAAGAAAGCAATAACTTTAAGAGAAGAGACTGGATTAAATAGCTAGTGTCATACCTTAAACTGCTGCAGCAAGATCTGCTAAAGCTCACCTATCCCTTCTACTGCTGAGAAATGTGGTCAAGGCGGCTGCTATCTGCCCTGGTTTGATGAGGTAACAAGATTATTATGCACACAGGTGATATGGCATGAGATTTTCCTTTTACAGAAAACAGCAGGATTTTGTACGAGTTCCAGAATTCATTATTCTTTTTGATACAGGAACAAAGTGCTATACTTAAATGAATGAAAAACGGAGTATGTGTTCCCACGTGAGGTACTTGTTATTCATAATGTCAGGTGGATGCTATCCCGATCAGGCTGCAGAAAAGAAGAGAGGAGAATGATGTGCAGCTGCATGGTTAAAACCATGTTATGGATGCGAGAGTACATTTTGAACTAGGCAGAACAAAAAAGTCTGCAGAGCTTCTGATTTTAGAACTTGCTTCTTAGTTTATATGGAGACTTCCAGCTCTATCAATAGTGCCTTCCTCCAATACTTTCTGAAGTGTGGAGATATACAGGAATCTAGTGCATTTCTTCAGAAATGTAAAGAAAGTAGAGGTCTCCTTGAAATTTAGCACTTTAACATTTCTTTTAGCTCCTGCTCCTTCGCCATAGGACCATATTGGTCCTATGAAACTGAGCCATAGTATAAATGCATCAAAAAGATGGAAAATGAAGATTTTCCTTATAATCATTGCACATATATGGCTCATTAAAAAAAAGAGATGTTGCAGTTGATCCCCTTTTTCTTTACAAAGGGAACTCAGGAGCCTAATCAGGACTGTTGATCCTTCTCTGTAGGTCAAGCGCCCAGATGATGAAAGTATTAACATACTGAGCCTTGCAATGATCAGGACTCTTTGTCGATCTGGCTCCACATGCAAAGTGTTATTAACAAGGAGAGGACAGTGACCAGAAGACTGGCAGATACCAGCCATCCCTGGCAGACTGCACCAGTGCAAGCAAATGAGCAACTTTTGTGGGCTTCTTACCTTTGAATTATTAAATGGATTTCTTCATTTTGGTGATGTAGCAAATTATTTCCGTGACCATTTTTTTTTTTTGGAACAGAGAAAAAAATCACATAAGGGTCTTTGCAGCTGAAAATAATGCTGAGGGGACTAGCAATAGAGTCATTATATGAGCTCTCTGGCTATCTAGCTTAATACTAGATCAACAAAACGATTAAACTGCTAATTCTCAGTGGCTAGGAAATAGAACAGTGTTAAAATATTCCAGCTACAGAACAGAGAGTGTACTGCAGTGAATAATCCAGTTATAAATACCAATCAAGTAAGAGAGTAAAAATCTAAGCCTGTGTTCTCATTTTTGAAAGGTGGTAAGGTGCTCTACTGCCAGCAACAGTGACTGCAATGAGTTTTGAGACCAGCTCCAGGGAGCCCAGCAGACACCTTGATGCCCTGTAACTTACACCCCTGATTTGGGGCTAGGACTACCTGTCCCAGGGTAGTGATTTTAATCCTAGGGCTGTACAGTTTTAGCCCTAAATTAAGGTCCATCAAGATGCAATATCTGCTAATCAATCTATTTCCAATCTATTAATTAGCAACAGCTTTCCATTACTGATATTTAGCACTGACGTTTTGCCCCAGACTGGAGGAATAAATTGCTCCGTTCTGCAGGATTTCTGCAAAAGGTATTTTTGGCTACACACAGGAAGCACCACATTCTGTCATTTCTTAAGTATGTTCAGATTTGGCAATGAGAAAATCAATGTGGCAATTTTCAGAGCAATGTCATGTTTTAGTGAGAACGACATGGCCAGAATCTGGCAAACACTTGCAGCATTTGGCACTGTTAAAGGACAATATATACTGAAGAAATGAGAGAAAATATGGGGTAACCTTGGATACTAAATCTACATGTTATGTATTACTTTCCTTGTGACCAGATCTTCTAGGACAAGCAGTGGGAAAAGGAAGTAAGACACATAGGACATGGTGGCAGAATGAGATCTTCAGTAGAACATATTTTGGAAAAAAAAAAAGCAGAATAGGCAAAGATGGGTTTTATATAATTTCTGTAGGAAGACCCAGTAAGGGTGCATTGTTCTTCAGACGTTTTAGCGATTACATGATTCAATTGTATGTTTGGGTTAAATCCTTTTAACCGCAAATAACAAATAATTCTGCTCTGTCTACATATCACAAGAGGAAAAAGATGAGTTGGGGAACTTTTCTTCCTCAGTTTTGCTCTGTGTACCAGTCTAGAGCTTTTGGAGAACACTATTCCCGAGGGAAAAAAGAAAAAGCAGTAGTCAGCCCGTGCTCTGCCTTCTACATATCTTGCACACGTAGTACAAGCCATGCAGAAATAAGGCTGATAACCTGTCCGTAAAGTCTCCATTTAGGTAACTTTACAGAGAAATGACACCATGCTCAGCTAGAGTGCATAAGGAGTCTGCAAGGTCCTTTTGTGTAGGTCTGACTTTCACCTCTTTATTCCACTACAGCTGGATGATGGTATGAAAGTAAAACCACTGCATTTGGGGCTTTCTGCAGGTGAAGAATGGTCAGGTCAGCTTTGTCTGAAAACCCAGGTGCAGACATTAGATAATGTTATACGTTATCACTTGATTTTAAGTTGCTGTAATATTGCTGATGAAAAGGTTATGCATAAATGGTAATTCATAATATCTCTCACAACTAAGTGAAACAAAAGAATATTCTCTCTGTTGCTATAGCTTTTACAAAACAATTAACAAAGTGACAGCTTTAAAAAATGTTCCTCTTAGATTTGGAACAAAAAACCTGCAGTTTCATCAGCTGTATTGGAAAGAATAGAATATACTGTAAAATCAAAGTTAGCAAAAGCCAGAGTGTAAAGCTTGTGTAGGGCATGAAGCACAAGAACTGAATGAATTTTGGATAGTATTATTCCTTCTTAAACAGCTCAAAACGTAACATGATAGACTGACTTTTAATAAAGAAGCAATACTTCTATTATAGTATTTCATTTATTCAAAGCTGGAAAACATTAAATATTAAAATATAAATAGGTTTCATAAGCAAGTAAATAATTTTCTTTGAATTAAAGAAAGTACTTAAAAACACATTAGGAAAAAAAAAAGAAGAAGCAATGTTTAAATGCAGAATTCAAATGCTCACCATAGTGTGCAATATTAAGTAGTCAGAGACCTGATCTTTTCTTCTCATTGAATGATTGTGGTGAAACAAAGAACCTGGAAAGTCAGGATAGCTGACCATCTGAGGATTTCCCAGAAGATGTGTATGTGTTGGAGATTTAAAAATCCATCACAGTAAGGTGATCTTGGTGACAGAAAAATTGCTCACATTGAGACAATCTGCAGTATTCAAAGGAGAGTCCTTACCTTCTGCACTGTCTGCAAGCAAGAGCAGTCAACTATTTCTAGACAATTAGGAAGACATGTTAACCATATTAGCCTCTAAAGTGCAGTTCACTAGCAAGCAAGGGCTCTACTTCAGAGAGTCTTGATTGGCTTGATTTGCTTTGAGAGCTGGAGAGCAGCCTCCGTCTGCACATGTACAGCTCCAGGGATCCAAAGAAATTCACTGGTAGATCTGTGACTTTGTTGCTGTCATTTCAGTCTGTGCTAAGTGACAGAGAAGGTCAGGAACATCATCTTGGAAAACTGGCTACCAATCTAATGAGTACAAGAGGAGCAGCATTTTGTAGAATTTTCTTGTATGTCTATACAGAAAACTCCTCAGCTGACAGTTCCTAGCTGAAGAAAGGCAGGAATCTTTAGAGTGCCATTTGACCTTGTGTAATTTTTTTTCCTGAGAAGCACAGACAGATGAGAAGTATTTTAACCGCTAAGTGCCATAGTTGCCAGAGGGGTTCGCATCGATCTGCTATTGCTTTTTACTTACAATGGTATATAGACGATGTCCCAAAGTTCAGATAATCCACAGAAGGTTAAAATTTGGGTGGAAGTATAGGCTACAAAAGATTACAAAACCAAACATTTTCTGAATAATTTAAAAGAAAGCAAAATGACTGCATTTAGTTTATTTTGAAGGTGAAGGAAGTAGGGAGTGGGGATGAGCAGCCACTCTTTCAGAATTAGAGCCTTTTTTGTTCTCTTACTGTTTTTATATTGGAAAAAAAACCCAGTTAACTACTTGCAGTTGTTCTGAAGCAACAATCCCCTTGTACTTTAAGAAGTATGTACTAAAATAGAGTTACATTTTTAAGTTTAGAAGTTATTTTCAAAGTCTATGTAATTTTACTAGCGTTTTGTCTAACCTCCAGGGTTAGTCTAACTTACTTCCCTAGGTCTGTTGGATATCTTGCCTTATTTTGGCAGTACTGTGATTTGTTTACTTTTTTATCTGCTTTTTGTTCACGTGAGGCTTTGATTGCATAGGTTTTTCATTTTAAGTGAAGATGTTGTCTGTGTGTAATACTTTTTATGTTCTGGGTAGTTCATCACTTTTAAAATGTTGTTGATAAAGGTTGTTTTCATTTTGTTTTGTTTCTGGATCAGTTACTCACATCATTTTCAAGAAAGTCCACGGATCTTTGTAGTTTGCTGTGTTTTCATGAGGATGTAGCAATGAATTTTATGTTTGGTTACTTTTGATATACTGGGGCAGATTTTTATTTTGTGCCTTTATAAATTTGGAATGATTCTTTTGACTCAAGGAGTTAAATATTTCAGCTTATGACAGTCTTACTGAAACCAGAATTTGACTGTATCTTCCATGATCAGGATTTAGATCCATTTGAGCAAGGGAGAGGAAAAAAGAAACAATCACATCATTAATAATAAATAGGCTTAATCACAGTAGGGACTATTCCATTAAGTCACTTCATAGAAATGAGACTTGTATAGTAGCTAAGGAAATTATAAAAACCTAAAGCATGTTCTGATTATGTATGAATGGTGGTCCTGCTATGTTTTTCCACTATGACTGGTTATTAGTAAGAAAGTGGATGTTTTCTTCTGTGTAGATTCCTTACTGAATATTTAACACCATGAATGAGCTAAGGGTCAGTTGATTTGATTCAATGCAGACTGTTGTATTAAGATTATGTAAGTCTGAAAGGTTTAATTCCTGTCTTTTAGGAGATCACTAGTCTCTCCACTTGTGTTATCGATATGGAAGGGTGCATATAAACCTGTACTAACATGCCAAATAGCATGACTTCATAGGCAACACAATAATTATGAGTGAAATCAGAGCTGTCAGCATTTTAATGTTCACTCCTGAGTTCTGCATGACAAGCACAGAAACATCACATTGAATTTCTAAACAAAAGGATCAAAGCACAACATTCAGGAATTTGGTGGCAGATTTGCTTGGCATAACCAAAGAGCGATACCATTCTGCGGGGGAGTGCTCTGAGAACTGTTGAGTTGGACCTTTGTGTTCAGTTCTGACACATTACTTGGGGATTTGCTTGTGTGTAGTTTTGCTAGGACTGGTGGAGGAAAATTTTAAATAAAATCAATGGTAGACTCTAAATTAAATCTGTTTTTTTTTTTGTCTAGATTCCTTTATGCAGTCTGTCACTGTGGTGGGTTGACCTAGGCTGGATGCCAGCTCCCAATCAAAACCGTTCTACCACTCTCTTCCTCAGCTGGACAGGGGAGAAAATACATAACAAAGGGCTCATGGGTTGAGATAAGGACAGGGAGAGATCACTCACCAATTACCCTCACAGGCAAAACAGACTGAACTTGGGGAAATTAGTTTAATTTATTACCAACTAAATCAGAGTAGGATAATGAGAAATAAAAACAAATCTTTAAAACACCTTCTCTCCACCCCTCCCTTCTTCCCAGGCTCAACTTCACTCCCTATTTTCTCTACCTCCTCCCCTCCAGCGGCACCGGGGGACGGGGAATGGGGGTTGCAGTTAGTTCATCATATGTTGTCTCTGCCACTCCTTCCTCCTCAGGAGGAGGACTCCTCACACTCTTCCCCTGCTCCAGCGTGGGGTCCCTCCCACAGGAGACAGTCCTCCACAAACTTCTTCAACATGTGTCCTTCCCATGGGCTGCAGTTCTTCATTAATTGCTCTAGCATGGGTCCCTTCCACAGGGTGCAGTCCTTCAGGAACAGACTGCTCCAGCATGAGTCCCCCATGGGGTCACAAGTCCTGCCAGCAAACCTGCTCCAGCGTGTGCTCCTCTCTTCATGGATCCACAGGTCCTGGCAGGAGCCTGCTCCAGTGCGGGCTTCCCACAGGACCACAGCCTCCTTTGGGCATCCACCTGCCCTGATGTGGGGTCCTCCATGGGCTAAGGGTGGATCTGTGCTCCTCCGTGGGCCTCCATGGGCTGCAGGGCGACAGCCTGCTTCACCATGGGCTGCACCATGGGCTGCAGGGGAATCTTATCAGGAGTAGCATTACTCCTTCCCAGCCTTCTTCACTGACCTTGGTGTCTGCAGAGTTGTTCCTTTCACATATTATCACTCCTCTCTCCACTGCTGTTTTTTCCTCCTTCTTAACTACACTACCCCAGAGGTGCTACCACTGTTGCTGATGGGCTCGGCCTTGGCCAGTGGCGGGTCCATCTTTGATCCGGCTCGCATTGGCTCTATTCGACATGGGGGAAGCTTCCAGTAGTTTCTCACAGAAGTTACCCCCCCGGGTTGCTACCAAAACCTTGCCTCACAAACCCAGTAGAGTTACAAAGCAAGTCTTTGCAACCATGTAGTAAGCATTTGGGTATTCAAGGTTATGACTTACCAGGCTTGGCAAATAATGTGCAATCTGAGCAATAATCGGCATTATGAAGGGAATGACAGGAAAACCTCATTCTTCCAATCTTCTCCTCTTTTATTCACTGAATGCCATTTTATAGATGTAAGTGCTTTTCAGAATTTAGGCAGACTGAAGTTTAAATAAGGTCAGCTTGTTCAGTTTTCCCCCCTAAATTCCTGGCAACACTTTATACTGCTAAAGGCACGATGAAGGGCCTTATTATTCCCTTGACAGGTAATTTTCTTGGAGATGAATGAAAATTATGAATTTTGAACTAATGATGTTTTCTTTCATTTCTCCATTGGAGAATTTTCCTTCCATAAAATAGGCTAAGAATTCAGCACTTTATGTACACAAATCTGGAGAGGTCAAGGTCATGAGCATAGAATGAAGTCCCTTGTAGTACAACTGCTACCCACCTCCACTTCTTCACTTATTTGATATGTAGTGGCTGCCCTAATGCTATTTCTAAAAGCCACTACAAAGATAGAGAGGGGAAATGGGAGTGATACTCTGTTCTGCTACAGAGAAAAGATGAGGGAATCTCTAGAGCACTTAACTCCCTAACATGCTTTGAAAATACTTTCCATTTGCTGAGGCAAGTTTCTTTCATGCTCACTAGCTGCAGCTCCTTCCTGAGGATGTGGGTGTCTCAGGGGTTTATACCAAGCTAAGCTGCCTGCTCTTTCCATAGCTTCATCAGTGGGTTGGGAGCAACATGTATTCTCATAGTGACTCTGTATGTGTTTATTGCTTCTCTTAAATGAATCAACATATTCAACTACCATGTGTTTTATGGGTGATATGCAGAGACAGTTCTTTGGGAAAAGGAGAAAGAACACTTGTGATCAGTATGAGTTGCAGATACATCTCAATTATCATTTGTGTTTTCACATTTACATGAATTTTTCACTAGCTTGTTCTTTAGTTGTGAATGTGCCAAACTTGTGTATGAATGATATTGCAGATATGCTTGTTAAGATTTTATCAAATATAAAGATCATGTGAATTCTACAATACTGCTTTTTAGACTGTGCCTTGTCAACTCATTGTGTTTGCAATAGAAATAATGTGTTACTCTTAGCTGCTATATAAAATTAGCCAATATTTAAATTCATTATAAATGTACCTTTATAGAAATAGTCAGAGTGAATATGTAATTTCACAATGGGCATGTTAAATGAATTTAGCAATCACTTAAGGACTATGCTAAAATTCTTCTTAAGACCTTTCCTACAAATGCTGTTGAGGAATACATGTTTTTCAAAATGTATGAATGATCTCAGCTTATAGTTACACTTTAGACATCCTGGAAAGAAAAATTCCAGCTCTATAATTGTGGGAAGCCAAGGTTTAAGAAGATTTTAGAGGCAGATACATCAGAAACTGAGGCAAAGAAATATCTCTTTAGAGCTGTTGAAGATCTGGCTATGGGCTTTGAGTATGTTCGCTGGAAATGCTGACTTAGCCTCTCTGGATAACTGAATCTAAGAGAGAGCAGAATATAAACTACTGCTTCTAGCCTCACATGTTATCTAAAGGCAATATTACCTTCCCTAATATCTATGGGGAACTAGAATGTTCTCTTATTAAGTGCACATCGTGTAGGGGAAACAGCCACCCTTAATTTCCAAACATGTTTGAATACCACTCTGCTTTTAAAAACATGTAAAAATAAAATTTGATTGATAAAAAATGTTCCTAAATTTGCCATAATTTTATGCATAGATATTCTGCTCTTTCCATGAGTGTGCACACCACAGGCTGCAGAACATTACAAGCAGGCAGGGCTACAAAATACCAGAAGCTGTGTCCCTCAAAGCAGACATTTTCCCAACTGTCCTGTCATCAATTTTATGGAGCTGATGCAGGCTCATTAAACCACTGAGACTGAAACAAGTAAATAAATAAGTAAAAATGTAATCCAGCAACACTCGTTTGACAGCAACCCTACAGATACAGTGCCAGAAAACAAATTGAATCAATCATTCATTACAAATTTTTCTGGACTTAATGGAATCTGGAAATAATGCTAAGGTGGACAGGGCATAGTAAGTGGCGAGGAATGTCAGGATAATGGGACAAATTTAGCTTTCAGACATATCTACTGACACTGATTTGTCTTTAGACCATACAAAGAAGACAATTTCAGGGACTCCAGAATGTGCCCAACTCCCATAAATCAATATACTGCCTGTTTAGCTATTGGAGCTCTGCTGATTTAGATAAAGAACAGATCTACTCCTATATTAGCTGTGCATCCCTAAGAGCAAAGTTTTGCCAAGAAAAAGCTGAAGGTAGAACTTTCTAAAAACCTACAAAGTGCACATGAATCAGTTGAGAAGGACATGAGGCTAAAATCATTCAGACCATTCACAGACCAGAAAGCTGTGCTGAAGGAAGATCTTACAGGCTGTATTGATGTACATTTAATTTCTGGGTAGAGATTAAGATCGCTGTATTTATCTCATAAAGCCATAAACGATTTTGAGTCCTGGCTGTGTTAAAAAAAAATAAAATCTGTTCCTTTTCTTGTACAAAACCATCCATTTGAAATCGTAATGGAAAGAATTGCTCTAATTAATGGTCTCTTCGACCAAAAGGTGAGATCAGCTGAAGATACATACAAATTACCAATTGCTGGTATGCAGAATAATATTGTAAATAGCATTTTTAAAGATAAAACTACAACATCAGACATCCATTTTTATAACTGGCAGATGTTCAAGTACACTTCCTTTTAATCCATAATTGATTTTTTTTTTCCCCAGAAATTGCTATGACATTCCTACCTAAAGTAACTAGAGAATGGAATTAGTATTAAAGACTCATTTATTCAGATCCTCAGCTTCTTACAGTTCTAGAGGAAATGATGCCCTGGCCCAGGTGCAGGACCTTGAACTTGGCCTTGTTGAAGCTCATGAGGTTCACATGGGCCCACTTCTTGTCTAGGTCCCTCTGGATGGCATCCTGTCCCTCAGGTGTGTCGACTGCACCACTCAACTTAATGTCATCTGCCAACTTGTTGAGTGTGCACTTGATCCAACCGTCCATGTCATTGATGAAGATATGAAATAGTACTGGTCCTAGTGTGGACCACTGAGGGACAACTACTCACCACCGATCTCCATCTAGATATTGAGCCGCACCCCTCTGGATGCGATCATCCAACCAATTCCTCATCCACTGAACATCCCACACATCAAGTCCATATCTCTCCAATTTAGAGAGAAGGATGTTGTGGAGGACCGTATCAAAGGCCTTACAGGAATCCAGATAGACGACATCCATAGATCAATATAAGTAATATGGAATGTAAATTACTTCATATAAGTAATATGAACAGAATAAATAAACACTTTTAAAAGGAAATATAATAATCAAGAATTAATTCAGTAGTAGCAAGTCTTGTATGTTGATTTTGGTTTATTTCATCTAGTCAGCTCCATGATTTCATGTAGAAATCAACTTTCTAAATAAATATAAAACTTTTGTTGTTAGCCAGGATCCTTTTCACTGGGGAATTTATATCTGTCAGTTTTGATGATACTTATGAATGGACTTTTTTTTTGTTTACAAAAACAAATTTTAAAATAACTTTAAATGAATGCAGTTACCTAAAAAGAAATTGTACCTCACTTGCATCTTAACGAAGGACAACTGAAATCTCGAGCTCCTGAATTTCTGTTTAATTGATGGATATCTGAGTGATTAGCTTTCAGAGGTATAGTGCAATTGTTATGATTCTGATTGCTTCTGGGCAGAGGATGCATGATTTTCAGGTTCTGTTTAATGAATGTAGAAAAGTACATTGCTTAAAGCCTCCATAACTAAATAAAGGCTAGAGTGCCTGTGCTGTTTGTTTAAGAAGAAATAATTATGCCAATTTCTTCCTGTAGAGCTTCTTAAAAATTGCTTTTTGGCAATTTATTGTTTAGAAAGCTAATGAACAACTTTATGAATTTATAATATTCACCCAGAGAACTGCTGCTCCTTACTTACTTTTTGTTTTTTTTTTTTTTTCTAGGTTAAAACGTTTGTATTACCATTAGCTTCATCTTCCTTTATCAAAGAAAGAAAATATGTTTTCTAACTTTATAGCTGCTAAGCTGATGTTTTAAATTTGTGTTCCCTGTTTTTCAGCTACAACTACAGTGGGATGCTAGTTTTGGTTGCTGGGAAGGGAAAGTAATAAATAATTTAATGCTATCCTTCTTTTCCTCATTGCATAAGTTAGCTTAAAAACTGTTAAGAGAGTGACTGGCTAATGGCAACTAACACAATCCTTGTTGATGCATGATTGCCCACCAGTCTTCTATCACACCACTGACTGCTGTTTGCAGTCTAGGTAGGGGAACTGATACCCTAAAGCCTGTACTAAAGCATGTATGCTGCATCATTTTCCTAGTTGGAGTGCAGAATGCTGCTTCTTTTTTCCTTTCCATTTTCTCTTTCCCCTTTCTCTTTTCTCCTTCCCTTTCTCCATTTAGTATTCAAAACGTAAACCTGTATTTTGGGACATTTAAAATAACACTTAGGAGTCATCACTTTGTGTTCGTCAAATTTCACTCAATGGGATCTGAATATGGCAAGGGTGGCAATCTTGATATGCTGAATATCAGAGAGGAGTAATTTTGATGGTGTATCCTTGTCGCTGTTTCATGGGGTAGAGAAGGTGACTCCTGCCCACTTTGAACTCTGGTATTATGATAACAAACAAATTTCTCCACAGATGAAAGAAAATTTGTAATGTTGCTGTGAAAAACTTGTTTAAATAACTAGTGTTCAGGTGGAACATACATTTCTGACCAAGACAAATAGGTCTAGACTGGTTTGTATACAAACAACAAGCTATAAATATGAAAAATGAAAACAGTGGGACAGAATGAGAGCTGACAGAACATTCTTAATTCAGATGTTGATATTTGTAACCAGCGATCAAAGGTTAAAGGGGGATTCAAAACACTTGCAAGCTACAGAGAGAAAGAAAGTTTTAACAAGGATGTAAACTTTTATGTTACAGGATTTAATAAAATTCTAGCATAAATTGGGAAGAATAGATTAGTGGGTTTCTTGTCCCTTCTGGTGAGGCATCTGATGTTGAAAACACAGGCTATTGGGTTAGACAGACCTCAAAACTACCCTGAGGACAAGTCTTACATCCTTAAGAATGTTCTTGAAATAAACAGATGAGGACGAAAAAAAAAATAAAAATAACCAAACCCAACAAACTGGGCAAAGAAATCAGCTGTTGGAAAAGTTACCTTGCTTTGCACTGAAATCTTTTTATGTCAGTCTGGGAGAGTGTTGTTATCTTTATATGCAGGTTGCAAAGCCCCAAAGGAATCTGAACTTGCTGGACAATCTGATCCTTGAAGTTAATATCTAAACATCTGACTAATAAATGCAGATAAAGACCAACAGAAAAACAGAACAATCTTCTAGCTTTACTAGCTTGCTTTCCAGAATTTGTTCTTTGTTGCTGTCCCGCAGCTCTCTGTGGTACCTCAGTCCTGGGGTTTAGCCTGAGGCTCTTTTGGAGGAAAGAAGCCTAACCCAGTCTCTTGTCTTATTAGTCTTTGAGCAAAAGCAAACTTCAATTCCATATATATATATTTTAACATTTATCCATCATGAAGACGAGAAATATGCCTGAGTGGCTGTGACTGTGTTCTGATCATGAAAGATCTTTTTCAAAAGAAAAATACTAAGAAGAGAAGGATTGGTTTGTGATTAAAGTCTAAGAGTGGGACAGTGAATCTTGCATCAGTCCATGGTTCTGCAATACATTTCCTGCATAGGAGTAGGAAAACCAGGAAATTATTTCTTTCTACCTACTCTTTTATCCATCTTTCACAGATAGCCTGAGTTAGGATCTGTCTCTTTCAAGTGTCTGCACAGTACCTAGCAAAGTGGCCACTGGGATTGCTCAGTTCTCCTGTTTTATAGCTGGAATTAATGTAAACTCCAAATATTAAATAAAAAAGGAGGGGAGGAGAGAGAAAAAGGAGAGAGTGAGGTTAAGAACTCATTTGCCTGCCAGTCTGTTCTTCAAAAGAAGTAACACAAATGGGAAGATGAAAGGAGAAAAAAAGAATCTCATCTTTACTGTCCTGTAAACAACCTCTGAAAAAGCCAGACAGTTTTCACAGTAGCTAGTTCTCAGTTGTCTAGGACAAGGCTTCTTTTGGGAGAAGTTTGCTGGATTTTGCTGTACTGGTTTGCTGGATGGAAAATTCCTCCTATCGACAATGCAGTTTATCATCTTTGCTTGTTTATCCAACTAAAACTGAAACAAGGAAAACCACAGTCTTAGTTAATATTTACATCATTTTCAACTGTTTCTGGTGGAAAGGGAAAGTAATTCTGAGTCAAGTGTGGTTTTGTGGGCAACTTGTTTTCATATAGGACACATCAAGAAGATTCAAAGTCAGAAACTCCTGCTCACTAGTCAGCTGATGCAGATACAGCTACGAAACACTGCCTGTGCTGGCGTAATTCTGTAACAACCTTGATCTGCAGTAGTCCCGGGCCACTGCCTCAGTGAACAGCATGAGCCCATTGGCTTTTGGTTGTCAGTAGTGCCAAGACTCGCATTAGCTCTGCTAAGCCAAGACGTCTGTCACTGAAGCAAGGTAGGATTCTTTTAAAAATATTGTGAGACAAAATTCTGAAGAAACACAAATAAAAATGAGTGGTAGATAATATATATCCAAAATGTTGATTAAAATGTTTATATATGCAGATTAAAAAATACACATATTTTATATATGCATACATGCATTTAAATAAACTTTATATACAAACACTTCTACCTATTCGTCTGTGTAGAAGACATTTAAACAAGAAACAACTTTCTAATTTCTGTGTTTTCTTAACAGGATTCAGAAATAAAAAATCTTAAATTATGTAAGATATGCATTCAGCTGTCAAGAAGTGATAAAAAATTGACATAACTCTCAGCATCAACATCAGTCCTTTAGAAGTTTCTCCTTATGTATTACTGATACAGCATCACCAAAGATGTAAACTTATGGTACTGACAAGTGACTACATTTAATATAAAGTTTCTGACATTTTGATTCTGATAGAGCTTTGAAATTCTGAAATAAAAGTCTCCTGAACTCTCCGTGAACAAGGACAACATTATGGAGCAGGAGCTAGCTTTAGATCTTATGCACAGATATTTGCTGAAATATTCTTAAGTAGAAAAAACTCACATTTTTTTAGTACAGCACACAGTACTGTTCTCTACAAAGTTCATTGTGAGGATGATTCCAGATGAGTCATGACATGGTTTCTGTTTATGTTCTGCAAAACTAAAACAAAGGCAAGATCTTTGTATTCATATAAAGCAAACAAATAATAAATTGACGAATTTTCCAGTTAAATTTCTCATGAGAATTAGGAAATTGGAGCATCCTCTTTATGTTTTATTTTTTATATGCATGTAGATATAGAGAACTTCTGGATCATTCTCCTTATTACTAGTAAATTACTTCTCCCATCAGTTTGCTGCTTCTTTTTGCCCAACTACTCCAAGTAAACCCTCTGCTTTTCTTGCTGAAAAAGATCTGAACAGGGGCATTCACCTCTGCCTGTTCCCACACATTTCTGGTACTAGTCAGGAATGTAGGATATAATTGTGTATATAAAGCAGAGACACATCTTATGAGTGACAGTTCCCCAGTGTCAGGGAAGCACATGCCTGGAAGTTATCTGTGGATAAGCAGGAAGATTGGAGGGAAAAGTAAACGGTCAGTGGCAAGGAGAAGCACAGCTATACTTTTTCATTTGAAATAGCTGACTCTGTCTTCTCTACTGGGTATCCTATGGAGAAATCAAGTCTTCCTCTTCTCTTAGAGATTCCACCACCAGGTTATTAAGAACCACAGTTGATGAAGAAGCAGTAAGTTCATTAGGGATGAGCCCAAATACCAATACTTGGAAATGGGTTTGAGGCCAGGCAAAAGTTTAATCTACATGTGTGTGTAGATTAAAAAAACAGGGCAAGAGTAAACAGTGCATGCAAACTCCACCTCTGGCTTGAACAAACATCTGCAAATAGGTCTCTTAGGATGCCATCATTCATAGAGATTTTCCTGGTGTGTCCCTCTATTCTGTCTCAAAGAAGACCTTAGCTATGGTAGCATTTATGTCTGCTTTTGCAGCCCAGGCCGTGCCAAGTGCCTTAGGTCTTCCAGCCAACTGTGTATTGTTCCAGGCTGGTTACAGTGTTCCTCTCCTGTGGTTTTTGTTTAAACCACCTCCACCACATACCACAGAGAGCACAGCTGTGCGGGGAACATGTGATCAGCTGAGAAACGTTAGTGGTAAACTATTAGGCTCAGTATAGAGGCTGGAGAGAGAACCTCTTAAAAACAATGCTGATATTTTAATTATAATCTAAGGATTTGCAAAGAGGAGTAGAGAAATTTACTCCTACTCATCTGTAATTGAAAATGTAAATAGTAATTAGCTGGTGCTGATTTCCCGAAGGTGTTTGCCTACCTGTGGTACTGCGCGCGTGGCTGATGCAGCTGGCTGAGAGAGAGGCAGGTGATGGCTGCAGGCAGCCTACCAGCAGCTCATCAGATAGTGCTCGTTGGAGTCTGGTCCAGAGGAAGCCTAATTAATGTTCTTAAAAATTACAAACACTGGGACAACAGGTGAAATTTTGAAGCCTTCGGTGAGTTTTGCAATGTTACTAGCCTTATTTATTCGGAAAACTGTTTTTAAGGGGCTTTCATGAGAAGGTGGATGCCAGCCTGGTGGCTAAGAGCATCCCATCCAGGTCAGTAACCTGTCTCCAGCAGCAAGCAGTGCTAGGTGCTGAAGAGTTTTCTCTCACTCTCTGCAGCAGTGTGCTCCAGAGACATGCAGTACAGCTGTTAACTGCTTAGTATTCAGGCATGGAGAGAGGATAAAAGACCCCTGTCAGATATGCTCACTGTGTGATACTGAGTTTCCCAGTTTTGGATTACTATGAGATCCTTATTTGCTTGTGGATGTTTAGGGAAAAACTCCATGAAACTTTCGGAATCCGTTCTTAGCTAGAAAGGTGTAGGTCTTGTATTCAAGTAAGAAAGCAATTTGAGAGATTATAACAATATCAGCATTTTTCAGAAGTTACAAATTTCTGAAGAATTCAGCTAGCCAATGTTCTACACCCGGTGTTGTTTCCAGAAGGAATAAATTACTGTTGTTGATGTGTAAAGCCTCCAGATCTCTAAAAGCAAACATTATGCTAGTGCCATAAATCTGCAGTCTGCAGTTGAGGCGGGTGGAACCATGTTAATTCAGAAGGAAAGAGCAGACCGTGTTAGGAGATTTACTGTCAAAACTTTAACATATTTGCAGGCTCTTTCTTTTGCGTGATTCTGGTGATGTGATTTAAATATTTTGGCATGGGGAGTGAGTCAGGAAACAGGGGAGTGACAGGTGTGAGGGTATAATGGATTCTGAGCTCTGCTTGCGTGGGTCATTTCACCGGATGGAATATAGTTATCCCCAGAAATGCACACATTTTACCCTTAAGGTTGTGCAATTATTAAATATGACTAAGGCTGGGTTAAACTAGGATAGCAATAAAAAAATAAAACAACGTTTCTAGAGTTGAGCACACAAGCATTATACAACCTTCCTCCTGTCTAGTGTTTAGCAGCTGTTTATTTGAAATCATTTTATGCCCAAGGTTAAGATTCCATTTAATGACAACAAAATGCAGAAAATATGAACTCTGGCCACAGAATATTTGAGGATAAACTTCACTGCAAGAGATAGTTTTTTTTTTCTCCACTTCACAGTACCTAACCAGCACTGCTTGCTTTTCTCCCAGTTTTTTTTATAGAATACACTGTGATGTATCATATCACATCTACTTAAGTAGTAGCACAGCAAAACAGTGATTCAATAATTATTAAAATTGCATAGAATACTATGCTATGTCTGCTACTGGATGTATCTTATCCAAGAACATATAAAATATCAGTATCTTGGTCCATAAATATTTATCTGGAGGAAAAATCCTCACAATAGAAGCCTTTCTAATCTAACAGACATGCATATCAAGATCCATTAGTGGAAAAGTTCAGATACTGCTTTTTTTTTTTTTTTAATAGAAGGGGTGATTAATTGTTAGAATAATTTGTCCAGGGGATGTTCTGGCTTCTCTGTCAGTTGGAGTTTTAAAGTCAAGATTAAAATGTCAGCCTAGAAGATTTGCTGTAATCAGCCAGAGGTTATTTGACTTGATGCCGCAATTAATAGGCAAACATCTCTAACTGTAATAAATAGGAAATTTGGCTAGAAGATTCTATCTCTTCCTTTTGTCCTTGCCACATCTCACTTTATGGTGTCAACCAGAGCAAGCTTCTAAGGTGTCAAGAAATACTTGAAAAGAGTTAAGCTGTGGACTAGAGTTCCTCTGAGATAAGGTCTGGATAAAGTGCTGGGCAGTGTACTTTAGCTGACCCTGCTCTGAGTGGTGGGGTTGGATTAGACGATTTCCACCAGTCCCCTTCCAACTCAGCTATTCTGTGGTTCTGTAATACAGTACATTTTTTTTCCAAGCTCAAGTAATCTTTAACTCTTGGGACCAGCAAGCCTCTACCCATCCTCAAACTAAGTGGAACTGGGGATGCTGTAAAGGTCTTTCTTTATCAAGAACCCTCAGACCCTTCACAGATGATCATTGTTTTCCAGACTGCGGGTGAGCAGCCATGGTAATAGCCTATGATGCCATTAAGTGGGCTGGCAAAATACACCTTCTGTCTGTCTGAGCATTTCTGTCACTTATTCATTGTTCAGCCTTTATTAGTTACTAATAAAGTATATAACCCGCAGCTCTGCAAGTGGATAGACACAGGAATGAAATCTACTGGTAAAATGGTGGAACAGCTGAGAAGATGAGGAGGCAATAATAGAGGTCCCATCCAGCCCTGACAGAGACTTAGTAAAGATCTTATCTGGTCAACTGACACTACTTTGGTCAGTTTATGGGTTTGGGTACTGTTGATAAAAGGCAGTGATTTTTATCTTGCCTCAAGGAGCTGCATGGATCATGGGAGCAATGAGAGTTGTGCAGAACCTGTCACCAAGCTGTCTGGCTGCTGTGTGGTGTTGTGTCTACCCCTGAGAGAGGAGACTGGTGTAGTGCCTGGTGAGCATTACAGATGCAGACATAAATATATGGTCTAGCTGGTTGATTTGGAGGCCCCTTGAGGCCAAAATGTGGAGGACCTTCTGCCTAACTGCTCTCCAAAGCACTTGGCTGCCTTGCTGGGCTGGGAGTCCCAGGAAGCAAGTTATTTCCCCATAGAAGCTATGGAAAACTTCCCCCCAAGCAACTATGGAACAGCTTCCACAAAATGGAAGTTAATTTAATCTGCAGTGGTTTATTGAAGGCAATCTCCGATGATATATTGGTTTCACAGCATTTCCTTTTCAGCTTCATCTCTCAGGTAACAGTTCTTCTAGATCTTCTAGGTTCCTTAAATAAAATACATCTTCTCTATAATTCTTCACTGTCCCCTAAAAAGAGGTAGGAACCGACACACACCTGACGCAGTACTTTTTACGCCGCAGTTATTGTTACCAGGCAACCATCTCATGCAGCTTTGGCAGAACACAAACGTCTTCGTCCACTAACCCTTCAAACACCTGAAGCAATATGTGCCAGTGGAAAACATCAGAGATTTAGGTGAAGCAATGCAATAACAGAGGTTTTAAAAATCAACAAATTGCTAAGGATAATTGCGATACATTAGCACTGTGGTTACCCAGCACATTTTCCAAAATATTGCCACATATGAGTGATGCTTACTTGCATCTGAAGGTTAATTATATCTGTTGCTGAGGGGAGCCATCCCAACCTCTCAGGTCACCAGTAATCTAAATATTTTTATTATGATGAGTTCAGTGCACTCTATATGAAACTGGAAAAAACATTCACAGCTTCCATTCCCAACCAGAATAAAGGAAGAGATGAAAGACTTGCCAGGTCCAACCAAATTCTCTCCCATCAAGCACTACAGGCAGTAATTTGTGTCAGCACAAAGCTGATATAAAATTATCTTACCTTACAGTGGCATTACTGAAAGGTCTTCCTTTTCACAGCCATTAGAATAAAATCTGTGTACTTTGCTCAGCTTCTGGATTTGTGACTGCCAGGCTTTTTTTTTTTTTTGGAGTCTATGCTTCTAGGTGGGTAAGCAAAGATGAAGGATCAACAAGTTTAACTCATTGCAACTCACTTGGCTGCAGTCAGTTGACATCTGCTGGTGACTTGTAGGGTATGCTCTTATATGCCCAATGGATTAAAGTAGCAGAAAACAAAGCAGATGGAGAAACAAATCACAGTCCGTGTGTACAGATACAATGACATTCCTACTAGAGGACATGAGCATCAGCCAAAATAGGCCAGTCAGGTAAGAAGATTCAAAATGGGTTCCCACTGCCTGGTAAGAGGCAATTTCCATTTAATCAGTCTTGCCTTTGCTTCTCTGCTGATTGAAGGAGTTGACATTCTACAGGAGCACAGTTTGGTTCGTCACATGAAAAGGTCTTATAGTCCATCAAACCTCCTCTTAGTCCATATATAGAAACAGGAATAAGAGACCTTTGAAAATGTTAACATAACTATGTATAGTTACATTCATCAGGTGAAAAAAAGTAGTGGAAACTAGATGATGAAGCTACTGGTACTCAAGGTCATCTATTTGCTCGATGCTGGTATCTGGTTTGAAAATGTAAATGCTATGAAGTGCATTTATAAATTATAGTGTGCAGAATCTCACATATGCAGAGGCCAAGTTTGTCCTTTCACATGCAAATAAATATCCAAGAGCCAAGAACAATAGTGCCCGAGGTCCATTTGACAGCTATGTGATTAAATAGGGTTGACAGGTCCAGTCCCTCAGATGCTATACACGCAGCATTCAAAAGTGTTTGAAGACTTTGTAGTACATTGAAAAAAGCCAGAAGATTAACACTGACCAAATGAATGAGTCAAAGGCACAAATTTATCTTTCTCTTTGATTTCTTGAAGCTGATTCCAGGTAAAAAGTTCCTAAGGAATAATCCTAGCCTCCAAAATGAACTAATTCTGACAAAGAAAGACATTTAAAATATGTTTATAAATTTTACCCTTTGTGTTTTTTGAGAAGAAGGAATCATTAAATAACTAATTCTATTCTCATCTTTCACACAAAATTTCTTTGAATGGCCTTTTAGCAAATCCAAAAGGGCAGGAAGAAAACCATGTATGTTATTTCCTTTAGCATTTTTATGGTTCTGGGGCCTGTCTCCTGTCATCATGTATCATGTCGTAATGTGTGATATGCACTGGGTTTGTGGACCCTGGCTTTTTGAGACTTAGAGTCATAGAATCATAGAATAATTTCGGTTGGAAGGGACCTTTAAAGGTTATCTAGTCCAACCCCCCTGCAAGGAGCAGGGACATCTCCAACTAAATCAGGTTGCTCAGAGCCTCATCCAACCTGGCCTTGAATGTTTCCAGAGATGGGGCATCCACCACCTCTCTGGGCAACCTGTTCCAGTGTTCCACCACTCTCAGCATAAAAAACTTCTTCCTTTTATTAAGTCTGAATCTGGTTCCTTCTATTTTAAAACCATTACCCCTTGTCCTATCACAACAGGCCCTGCTAAATAATTTCTCCCCATCTTTTTTCTAAGCCCCCTTTAGGTACTGGAGGGCTGCTATAAGGTCTCCCTGGAGCCTTCTCTTCTCCACACTGAGCAGGCCCAACTCTCTCAGCCTGTCCTCATAGGAGAGGTGTTCCAGCCCTCTGATCATTTTCATTTCCCTCCTCTGGACCCTCTCCAACAGGCTGATGTCTTTCTTATGTTGGGGGCTCCAGAGCTGGACACAGTATTCCAGGTGGGGTCTCACCAGAGCGAAGTAGAGGGGCAGAATCATGTCCCTTGACCTGCTGGCCATGCTTCTTGTGATGCAGCCCAGCATGCAGTCGGCTTTCTGGGTTGCAAGCGCACATTGCTGGCTCATGTTGAGCTTTTCATCCACCATCACTCCCAAGTCCTTCTCCTCAGGGCTGCTCTGAATCCGTTCTCCGCCCAGCCTATATTTGCACTTGGGATTGCCCGATACATGTGTAGAACCTTGCATTTGGCCTTGTTAAATGTTATGAAGTTTGGATGAACCCACCTCTTCAGCCTATCAAGGTCCCTCTGGATGGCATCCTATCCTTCCAGCATGTCAACCGCACCACATAGCTTGGTGTCATCGTTGGACCTGCTGAGGGTGCACTCTATCTCACTGTCCATGTTGCCGACAAAGATGTTATCGTACCACTTTTTATCATCTGTTAATAAACCTTTACAATGAAATCAAAGGAACCGTACAAATAACCACATAGGTCTCATCAGCATCTTGCTTGTTCAGGATCCTACAATAGCAGATTCAAGTAATGACAAAGGTATTGATGCAGATGTTTCCTGAAACTCTCTGCAGTGCTTTCAACATATACATGACATATGTGTTCCCATTTTTTGTTTAAAATCTTGCATATTTGTTAATCTATTTTCCTGGTGATATGCCAGGATGCCCTGTTGCCAAGACAAACAGAACAAATGACAAAATTGTCTAATTCTTTTCTATTTCCTTCTAGTACAAATGAGATCATTACAATCTGGCTTGGTCACATAACAGGGCTATAGATTTTGTCTCTGAATTCTATTCTGAATGTATTCTTTTAAATATGATTATTCATGTGGAAATACCTGCTTCTAAAAGCTCTTCCTGTGGCATTAAAATTAATACAAAATGTTATTTAAAAGGTGGAGCATTGACAAGTTTAGTGTGTCTTTGAAGAATTGTCTTGTTTTAAAATGATTTATGGTAGCACTGATGCCTGCTAATCTGGACACTGTGCTGTTCCTGCTCATTATTGCAAATAGGGCCATAAAACTCAGCTAATAAAATGTTCTGCTGCACAGATGAAATATTACAAAAGTCCAGTCTTTCCTTCTTTTTTTTTTTTCTCGGTGTCTGTCAATCCTAAAATTACACACAGCATGCTTGCTTATCTTTGCTATTAAGTTTTTCTTTTTATAAAGAATTTGTTTTCCCCAAATTCAGATCAAATAACTTTTTTTTTGACCTCATAATTTTTACTAATTTTTCCTGACCCAGTATTAAAATATTGTAATATAAAATTATTCATTGCATTTTTGTGGCTGCATGTAGAAGTAAAATTTTGAGACTCAATAAAAATTATTCTGAAGATAAAGAGAACGCGATTAGAATATCAGACTCTAGTGTCCCAAGCAATTTACATATTGTTAATTTTTTAGTTTACTTGGTACCTACATGAGTTTATCTTCACATGGCGCAGGGTGAATATGCATTTACATGGAGATTACATTTACCCTGCAGTATTGGAATTATATTCTTTCCTGCCTACTACAATCAAACTGAAAAAAACAGGCCTGGTCTTCTCTGTAAGTGAACAAATTTCACAAGTAGATAAAAGTAGTTTTTCCTGAGTAGTATACAAAAAGTACTAATATTATTGTAGTATTCAGAGATTCTAATCAAATTAGGTCTTTGTTATACTGTAGCATAAACACATGCAGATTACTAATTGGAAATTCTTTTCAAATGGAAAACATTTTTCTGTTTACATATTTTAAGAAATTTTTTTTTCTCCACAATTTTTGCCAAAATTGTGTGCAGTCACATTATGTACGGATAAAGGCTTTGGTTAGAGTACCAAGGATTTGCTTATTTTTATAGAGTTCCTCTCCAGTTCAAGTTCGGTAAGCAAGCCCAACAATGCTGTGACAGCTTTCCCCACTGATGACGACACCACTTATATTAATTTCCAAGTTTTCCTGTAGAACTGTGTATTTAACATTCTTTCTCCGGGGAATTAAATGCAAAAAAATAACTAATTACCACGGAATGTCAGTGTCCACTCAGCACTGTTTTGCCATCCAGCATCTCAGCTCTTGTTGTGGATAATGGAAAGGTAATCTGATATATCACTTTTTGTTTCCTTTTAGGATACATGCTTTACAGCTTGTCAAGTATAATAAAGATACGACACGTGCAGTAACCTTTTCTTTCTTTGTGAATAAAAATAAGATAGGCTGGCAGAGTTCCATCAACCAGAACACTTTCACAAGTAACTTGCTTCATTAAAAAATAAAGAAGTGAAGTAGGAAAAAATGCCAGTTTGTCTTTGAAATCAGGTATATGCAGGGTCTCATGACATGAATTTTTAAAAATAAATAATTTAAAAAAACAATAAAATAATAAATATAAATAAAAGATAATAAAATAAATCCATTATTTACCTAATTTGTGTTTTAGGTGTTTTCTTAATTAATTTTTGAGTTTTCTGTGACATGCACAACTCTCTAAATTGCACTAAAATGTGGTTAACTTTGTCGGTATCTATCAGCTGTCAAGAAAAGCAAGGCAAACTTCCTAGAGAGCTCTATCTCCAGAGAGTCTATGTTCTGCACTACTTTCATCTTCCAGCAAAACTCAGATTAAGATAAAATACACATCTGTCACTTTAAACAATGAGGACAGTTTATTTATGTATTTTTCAAGCATGCCTTTCAATACTGTCTTGTTTCACTATAGGAGATTTGATCAACGTCTGATGTATTACCTGTTTTTGCCCAATTCTGATTAAATTATAATGATAAAGAGATAAATCGTGCTGCTTTAGCAGTCTCTTACCTGTGTATATGATGGAGAAAACAATCTCCTCTGGCTTCTTGTGAATTAACCTGGAGATGAGAACTCTTGTCATGAAGAAGATTGTCCTCTTGATAAGAACTGACCTGTATGAAAACTCTGATACTTGACTTTCTACATTATATCGAATCACTAATCATGGGAATCCTGTAGCTTGACTCTTCTTATTAATTCAACTGTTTTTTTCTCCCTCTGTCCATTCCATTACCCTTTTTGAATTCTTTGTTTTCTTTCCTAGTCTTTAGGTACTTGCACAGGAAAATTACCAGAGAGCAATAATAAAGAGACAGAAGTGTCCTGCATTTCTGCAAATTATCTTTATCTTTGTAAAAAATGTTCTTTTTTTTTTTTCCATTCTTGGAAGCATAACTCATGAGTGTTTTTAGGTTTGAAACTGGCTATAATAAGTGCTTGTTAGTTCCTCAAAATATACCTTTAAAAATAATGGTCATCGGTGAGAAAAGAAAATTACTTTGATGTGTATGTATTAAAATAGGAAAAATGCCAACCTGCTCTGTATTCTCTAAAAGAAAAACATGTATCTTCACGGTTGTTTAAAATGCCCATAATACTATATGAAGTTTCAGTGACACAAAGTTGACAGAAACATCCAAATGGATTTCACAACAGGCTCATCATCCTTTATATAATTATGAAACAAAACATTTCATATGCAAACATGTGAATGTATGATTACAGGAGAACCTTAAGCACTCTGATCCACTAGTGTCGCAAAGAAGCAGTATGGTTCAATGGGTATGACATTAAATTGGTTATTATGAGAACCAGGTAATTTTCTCAGCTTTGACTGCAGTGAATTTTAGCCACTTCATGTTTGAGGTTATTCATTTGTAAAACCAGTTTGATAACACCTGTCTCCACTCACATATCTATGATGGAACACTTTTAACTATGCTATCTTCAAATGCTGAGGAGTATAGATTTGCTGGAAAAAGGAAGACTTATAAGAAGGAGGAAAATACTGAAACAGCCTGATCTTTTTAGTATTTTGTCTCAACAACTGTGCAATACTTAACATAGTACTGAAAGTACTCTTAACTATTGTGATCTGAGGTTTTTCAGTATTTGCTGCTCCCTAAGATAATTTAATTTCCTAATAAGGATCAAAGTGAATGTGGCAATTTCCTATGTTTGCCACATATTCTCCTTTATAGGGACCTTACTAGATTCTAACTGTATCTGCAAGAGTGGCCAGTCATAGACAATATAGTAAACAATACAGTGGCAAAGTGGTAGCAAGAAGGATATAAACTATCAATACAAATGAAAAACGAGAAAGTAGGTACTGCCAAGAGTAATAATCAAGAGAGTGCGTGAATGGTTCAAAGTATATGGAGGTCATGTTGGCTTAATATTTCATTATCTATTTTGAAAGAAGAAGGTGTTTTAATTCATGAAAATATGATTTCTTCCTGCCTGTTACTGAATGGAATGTTGTTTTGATGGAATTCATTTAAATTATGTGTTATAAATCAGAGGGCCATCACTTATAATCAAACCCACAAAGAGGTAGTAGCAAATTGCCAGCTATAATAGTAACTACATACTTACTTTTGCAGAGATATGTCTTTTTTACAGGCCTATGTACCATATTTTGAGCCATTAAAGCCCTTAGATTGTTCCTTTGCCCTGCTGTCCTGTTTAGAGATGAATTGTGTTGGCTGTCTTTGTTCAGAGCAGTTGGTCATAGCTTGTCTATCAGGACTTCCACGTGGGAGAAAACACCACTCCTAAACCATGCACAAAACTGTACACATTCACTATGGCAAGAAATTTTCCCCCCAAAATAATCTCTGAAGCTCACCAGGGCAGGATGAGGAGTCACTTGGTTAGCAAAAGTCTGTGCATCTTTCCCTGTGACTAAAAATAACTTTATTTGCTAATTGAGACTCTTCAGTTAGGTTATTGCTTGGTAATTATAATGGAAAATAAAAACTTGTCTACAGTCCCTTCTATGGAATGTATCATTGCCTTTTTAGAAACCTCAACCAATACTCAGTTCCTTTAAAGGCAGAAGCAACCTTCAATCTTCTGTAGTCTTGAGGCAAGTATTGTATTTGACCTTCAGAAAAGTGCTTCAAGGACAGCAGAAAGGTTTTTCAGAGCAATCTTGGTTTATTTCAGATCTAAAGTGAAGGGAACAACACTTAAGGATATAGCAGCAGATATTTGCATGCCTACTGAGGTCCTGACATCTCTACAAAGGTGACCAATTAATGCCAATTATGTGATACACATCTCAGATCCAAAAAATGAAAACATAATCTCATTTTCAGTAAGTCATCAAACATTGAAGAGCAGATATTAAACTTCACTCATCTCTGAGGCAGAATGACTCCAGAATTGCATAGCTGCTTGAAGCAGGTGCCTTTGCTGCCTGGTGAAAGGAAACACAGCAGGACTTTTGGGTGCAAGGACCTCTGGGGCCCCTGGTGCACCACTGCATAGGATGTACTCCAGAGCCTGGCCACAGCCCATCACCTAAGCACAGCTGCACAGCGATGAGCAGACACAATGCAGCCCTTGCTTTGTCCCATGTGTAAGGGACTGATATGGCTGTATTTGACGTCACAGCTCACAAATATAAATCCTCCCTGGGATTCTGGGGAGGAAAGGAAGGCAACTAAAATGAACGGAATGATTGCATGATAATGAAATGTGCGATGCCAGAGGTACCTTGGAAAGATATGAAGTGCTTTGATTCTTTTTTCCAAAGATTAAAGAAACAGAAGTTCAATATAACCAATAATTTAGTGTAAATTACTTTCCAATTGTTTTAGTTTCACTCAGCTCAATATGTTAGTTATTTTCCTCCCCTTCCTGTTGGATGTTTCAGCTATTTTCAGGAGATAAAAGATGTTTCATTCCAAAAAAAAAAGAAGAACCTTTCTTTTTATTATTATTTTGAACAGCAGATAACAGAAGTCCATGAAAATAATTCCAGAGCCAGACAACCTTGAAATCTGTGTGACAGAAGTCATGAAATGACTTTATCAAAAAGTCTTTGTAAATCACAGTGTCTGTCTGCTGCTAAATTGAGAAAAAACAGAGATAACAATTAACATTTGAAGAAGTTGTCTGTTTCCTTCTTACAATTTAAGGAGTTCTGGGGAAGCATATTGTGAGGGCCAGGTTTTTAGCTGTGGTTATAATCTGGATTTTTGCAGTGCTGCATTTCAGTTAGAGATGATGGAAGTTACTGCTTAGGACTTAGTATAAATACAAGATTTTCTCTAAATTCTTCTTTAAGAAGCGTTGCTATTTTTTTTTTTTTTTTTTGCTGTGTCTGGCAAAACTGCAAAAAGATAAAACTTATCATGAGGAAGAAATTTCAAAAGAAAAAAACTTACAAGTTAAATAGCTATAATTTTGAAAGCAACAATTTAATGAAAACAAGGATGCTTTTCAGTTTATATTTAGAGCCTGTAAGAATACTTGTGCACAAGTTTTATAGAAGATATTGACAAATAAAGGGTGAATTTCTGGTTTTGTAGTTTGAAATATGCCCTTTCCAGTGGCTTAAAGGTAAAGCAGAAAGATATAATTAATTAAGTAAAAAGATATAATTAACCACTAAGAAAAAACATGTACCTATGAAATTTTAAAAGAAACACATAAACACCTATTAATACTTCATGTAAATAAAATGACACGTATCAGAAAACAACTTGGAAATATTTCTGTCTGGTGTTTTGGTAGCCTTCAAAACATTCTGTTACTTGTTTTTCTGATGTTAAAGTTCTCTTTTTGAGGGTGTGATACAGTTACAGAGAAGCTGTTAGACACTGTCTATCAGAAGGAATTGTTACTACGCTGAGTCAAAGTGACAGTCATGTCATTTGAATTCACAAAGAAAGTATGCCGAGGCTTGGAAAGAAACCAGCCAGATGCGGCAAAAGAGCCCCAGGTGAAGAGTACAGTGACTGATGTCTGAACAACACACATGTTCCAACAAAGTGGCCTGAGACATGTCTTCAGAAGGGGCTGAGCTACATTTAGAAACGTTGGTCCAAGAAAAGCACAAAGAAGGATGTGCTCCCTGTCAGCATGGTGTGCTGCCAGCAGCACACCAGGAAGGACATGGAGAGGCAGGTGTTGGTGCCTATGAGGGTGGTAGTGGGAAGTGAGGAGGAAGGGTTTGTAATGCTAAACAGAATTGTGTGCATGGAAAATGAAGATGCTCTGTTATAATGAGAGTAGGTTAGTGTGATGGTATAGGGAAGTGTAACCTGAAGAAACAGCCTCTACAAGTAAAGTGAGCACTATGCAGAACCAGTAAAGATCAGATATTGGCAGAAACGGGCAGTGAATGAAATGCCTCTTTGTAGATGAACAAAAATACCTTTTACTCAGAAATAATGGCTTATTGGACACCACTTAATGGTGTAGGTAGTTGGATGTGCTTCTTATTAGTACAATATAATAGACTTATGGGACAATTTTCTAGACATAAAAAGGGAAGACAAGGAATATGCATTCCCTTAAGAGTTATAAAATGAGGAGCACAGCAAAGAGACTGAGTACTTATTTTCCATCAGGGGAGTAAATTTGAGTCGATGGACTCTACTCATAGTTTTTATAGATGTAATAAACTTTTCTGCTGTAAATTCTGCTTATGGACTTCATCTTTAAGGATTCCAAACACCAAATATTGAAAATGGGTATAGGCATGAGACCACCTACATCTAGTTTAGAGGATGTATGCAAAAAAAAAAAAAAAAGTTTTATATGAAAATAAAAAGAAAATAATGGCTTTTCCAAACTCACAGCAAACAAGATGGCATGCAGAGTGGTTTCCTTAACAACTGCAACATGTAAACCACTCTCAGTTGATAACTTAAAAACAATGGTCCCTCTCTCCACTTTGTGGTGGGCATAAGCTACATCTATTAGTTTAAACTGAAGATTGACATGTCAAGTGAGTATTTCAGAAAGAAAACAAAAACGTGGGCTTGGCAGAGAAATAGTGAACTTACAGCTAAATCCCTGTCATATATGCAGCAAGAATTCAGGCCTCTGAATTTCAGCTGAATGAACTGCAAAATCAGGGAATGATTCAGTAGAGTTCAATTCATTTGGGTGTATGTATTCCCTAGAGCAATTAGAAGTGCTATAACTTGAGAATAGCATTAAATCATCATAAAATTTTAGCCAGAAATAGATCTATATTTAGTTCCCAAATGAAAAACTGCATCAGAGAACAGGCAAAGAGATAGAGTTTCCTCAACTGAACTTGTTCTATGTCTGCCAGCAGGTAGCATGAACTGGAGCCAGAGAGGGTCCTAACTGGGAATACACACAGCCTGCCTACCCAGCTCTGAAGGCCAGAAACCAGATAAACTGTCTGAGTTTCAGAGAATAATGGAGCAAGAAAAAGAGGGGATAAATGCTGATAGCTGCTATTTGCAAAGATGGTAGTGAAATTTCCATAGCATTTGTTTTCAGAACATTGTAAAAAGCTGGGGGAAACTAAGCTCATAGAGAAACAGAAGCTTTAGGCACTGGGGAACTTGGAGGAAGAGGATATAACTATATTTCATGAATATCCATTCAGGAATACTTAGTTCAGTACAGGTCATAAATCACAGTTAAAATATGGGAACCATAAATGAGGATTTTGGCAGCAGCCTGACTTAAGACCTTGGTCTTGATTTTAGCATTGGCAGTGGGACGTTTGCTGTAAGTCACCAGAGAAAAACCAGTCCAGTGAACTTCTGTTGTTCTGCTTGCATCTCTCTAAAGGAGTATAAAGACAGTGCAGTTCTGTACCTGTAGGATCTTTTCCTAATAATCTTCCTCTGACAGTTAAGGAAGACTTGGGAAACAAGGAAAGGCTTCATTCAAGGAAAGATACTATATGCACTTTTGAGACAGAAAAAACAAAGACCAATTTATGCTTTACTAGCACAAGAAACTGAAGTTAACTTTCAGAATGCTGTTTGCTGTGAGAATTAAAGTAATAATAACAAAATATTTGTTAGGAAGGCCACTAACAGTGTTCTTTGTCTAGCTTTAAGGTGCAGTAATAAAAGCATGGAAAACTAGAAGTTATTTCCTTGAGCCAGCTGGCCACAAAATTGAAGCATTGGATATGACTTATGTAGGAACTATGCTAGAAGCAGCACCTGCCATCCATGCCAATATGCTACAGAGCCCTAGAAACAGAAGCAAGTCATCTATGCAGAGGGGAAAAAAAAAAAAAAAAGAAGAATCAAATGTACTTAGCTGTGGCTGAGGTCTATTCATGATAGCCAGAAGCAGTGCATGTAATAGCAACCTCTGCTATGTAAACATCTAAAACCCACTGAACCATATTTACTACTTACAGGTTGTAAAACTCAGTATAATGCTGGAGATCTACTGTCTATCACCCAGTGTAGTATGAAATGGGAGAGTGTTTTGGGAAAACATTGACGGGAGCTCTGTTCAAAACTGAGACAAGACATTGTGATGAAAATATCCTGTTTCTGCATAGATTTGCTCTGCAGACAGTGCCAGTGGTACTGTGTTTAAAATGCCAGCTGCAGAATAGATTTAATTATTAAGATCTGGGTTATTGAGAGTGCTGGAGTATGAACAAGAAGGAAATAAAATCTCTGAATACTGAAAAAATGGTAATATACATTCAATACGAATTACTGCATAAGGCAGGCAGTGCTGGCATACTGTCACAGAGGAAGAATAGAGTGGAGAAAATAGCTGTTAAAGCACACTGTTACTGTAATCTATTTAGCAGAGATCAAAGAGGAAGATAATGAAGAGTGGTGTTGATCAATTGCAATCAGATGGAGATTTGCAGAGGTTACAAGATGAGGCTTCTAAGGCTGGTAAGGGGTTACAGCTTTTCTTTACTAACGGAGGAGGAAGAAAAGGTGGTATCAGAAAATGATCAACAAGAAGAAAAAAACAAAGCACTTACTTCTGGGAATTGTTTTCACAGTTGCATTAAAGAATCAGAAAAAAAACCCTAAAAACTCACTTCATCATGAATAACATCAGCCAAAGAGAATTTTCCAACTTACATTAAAGCTACACTTTTATTGCAGTTTTTGATTTGTTCTTTTTCAGTCTAGTTTCCTATTATCTGTGTCTGCAAGCACACATATCTGTTGTCTATAATAAATTCTGAAGTCTTTTGCCAGTTTAAATCAGATTTGCCAAGGGAATACAAGTTTCATATGTGGTCCATTCCTAGGACAGAGTGAAAATAGGCAGCCAGCTGTGAATATATTAATATGTCCTGTGGAAAAGACTGCAGTCTGAGCTCAGTGCTTTTTAGATAGCCCTGAATCTACATCAGTTTTGTGCAAGAGTCACAAAATCAGTAAAACTGGACTGCCATGATTGCTACCCACTGAACTACCTGAGGGAAGATATTGTTTGAACTGTGGAATATGCATCAGAGGAACAAGCCATGCTGCTGCTTTTGAAATGTATACATTTGCTTTTTTTTTTTTGCCTGCAAACTTGAGGGCTCCAAGGAAGAATGAGATCAAGGCTGAGTTTCTGCATTTTTAGCTTTAGATTTAAGCTTCTTGGACCAAAGTGGGTTACATTCTGTTAGCAGTGTCTTAGTTTGCAAAACTTTTGTGATTTGGTTTCTGCAGAGTTTAATAGTAGCACTTACCATTTACTATTGTAGCCACATTCAGAGACATTAATGTTTCCTATTTGGTGGCAGTTTTCCATTTTGTAAAGTAACATATGCCACTGAAGGTAAATAATATGTATCTTTTCTGTGGAGTCCTCTTCAAATATACCAGGCATAGTATTCAGGTACGTAAAGCACCCTTTTCCGTCCTTGTTCTCCACTTATAAGTTCAAATAGAAATATGTAAACTTTAAAAATCTTATTCTGAGCTTGCACTATATAAGCACTTCAGTCAAAGCCATCCTCACTTTCCAAATACTAAGGCATCATATCAGTAGTGTTTTATTGCTGGAATCTATGCAGAAGAGTAAATAGTGACATCATGTTCATCTTGTGTACTTAATGTCACGATCTGGGTACTGTAATTCCCTTGACTGAGGTAGCTTAGTTCTCAGCTAAACCTTGCTCCTCCTTCACCAGTGAAGCATAAGTTCAAAAGTTCTCTCCACTTGCCTCAAATTTCACATGCATTTCTATACTACCAGGTTTGATTTAAAGCCCTTTGCTACTTTCTCCAGATTTCAAACAAATCTTTTGCTTTCTAGCTCAAGGTATCATAACTTCCTTGAATTACTTTTTTTTACCTTTTTTTTTGCTGTTCCCCATATCTTTTGGACTTTTTCCAGACATTTTGCTGGAATAATTGTAAGCCTTCTACATTCCAATTATAAATGGCCAAATACTTTACAATTTTTTAAAGGTCAGATATGTGAACATTTTCCTGAAGAAATTATCCTACTTCCAGTAAGCTGGCCAAGGGATAGTTTTGTTCTGACTATTACTGAGAAAGGAAATACCTTTTGTAAAGACATTCTCAAAAATGTTTTCATTTTCCACTTGCATTTACCTCCAGTGACTTCTATCTCTTCATGGCTCTCCCTGCCCCTTTTTCGATCATACACTCCTGGCTCAAATACAATTTCCAAGACTTCTTTGGAAAACAAGTCTTAGGTTTGGGTTATAGGACCACTGAAGAACACTAGCTTCCTCTGAAAGGGTCAATTTATCATCTAATAATAGACCATCTACTACACACGGAACTATACGTTTTCTAAGAAGAAGTTGTGGCTGTACAGGAAAAGTAAAAAATTCTTGGCAGTATGAATTTGTTTATATCCTTCCAAAACACACTATTGTGGTGTTTTGTTTTTAAACCCACATGATTTAAACTGCTTTGAGGAACCCATAAAAACTTTGGAGGTGTTGTTAAGATTAAATTCCACAAAACGTCTATTCAACACTTAGGTCCTTAGCATTACCATCAGACCACTGTATATAAAAGCTTTCTTGTGACATGTACCATTCACCCTGGCTACATCCAAATTTGAAACACCGCAGTAAGAGATTACTTACTCATTTACTTCTTTTTTTCCCCTGTTGTATTTCGAACAGCATTCAGACAGGCAAAGACATTTGAAAATGAAATCCAATAAAAAACTAATTAGCAAACAGTTTTACATCCCTCCAAGGGTCTGTTTTTTTTGAGCTCAGGGGAAACGCTTCTATTTTAGACTGAAATGGCACCTTCTTCCCTATCCATACATGAATCAAGACTGAGTCAGTAGACAGGCTAGCTATAGTCACCCAGTCAAGACCTAATTAAGGTATATCCTGATGGGAATGGACACAAAGAATATTGAGTTTAAAAAAAAAAAACAACTGAGGAAAAAAGGGATTTATATTTTGATGAGATCATGTTTTGATTAAATTCATCAAGTTTCATAATTTCTCTTCTGCAGGAAATAGTGAACTCTTAAAACTATTTCTACTTTAAACTGAATCCAGATCAAATATTTTTGTCCCGCCTGCAAAATGTCTTTCCAAAGACATTTGTACCTGAGTGCCCAGTATGTCCTTTGGGATTATCAAAATTTTAATTTTGCATCACCTTTCATTTTATAATTATTGCATTTATTAATTTAGGTGCTTTTCTAGTATTTCACTAATGCAGTACATGGTGAAGTGTCTCCTTATGTGTTCTTTATTTTGCTTGTGTCAAGCTGTTTCATTAAAATACAAGTGGAATAATGACTGAGAAGATCTTTCAGTAGTGAAGAGCAATTGCCCATCATGATTTCAAAAGTAAAATAAATTAGTAAAATAATATTCCTGTTACTTTACTAACCATCCATTTCACCAGTAAAAATAGCAATGCATAAAGCTAACATTTCATGAAAAGCAATGTAAAATTATTAAGAGGTACAGTTAAGTTATGAATTTAACACGTTTCAGTATTTTACAGACCAATCTGTTAGTGGAACTCTTTTTCATTTAAAAGTTTTTCAAGGAAATTTGTTCTAAGATAGATTTGAGAATCTGAAAAAAATGGTTACATAGAAAACTCTTTCCTGATGAAAAATGCCATATTAGCGCACAGCACTGTCACAATGTTTGCTTAAAGGAAGCTAAAAGTTGACCACTGTGTGTGACTAGCAATACTGACATGTGGAAAATAAGGTAATTCACTAGCCTGTTTAAAAAAAAAAAAAGTAACCAAATACCCCTGTACCCTTAAAAAAGTCCCACTCCAGCAGGCTGGAGGCTGCTATGTCTGAGCAGGCACAGTAACCCTTTGGTAAATCTTCTGGTAAATCCAGCTAGCTAGGTATCTTAATTAATTATATCAGCCAAGAAACAGTGTTGCACTACAGGCCATGCTTTTAAAATCTCTGATTTATGGACTGTGTCTCACCTATCAAGATGAGAACCTTCTTCCCCTGAAGTCTGAAACCAGCAGACAGCAGGCTTCTAGGTGGATGCCCATTTTGAAATCTACTTCTAGATTTCATAGCCCCTTTCTATCATCAGATCAAAATAAGGAATTGTGATGTTTCAGAGGAGTGTGCTTTGTAGAAAGTCTGCAGGTGTGTCTCTGAGATGAGAGGCTGTGGCTGTGGCGAGTTTCAAATCCTTGATCTGTGTGGATATTTTGATTGTGTTAAGAGAACACAGCAGGTAGAACGGTAGAATATGGTTTTCCCTCTCATCATTTCAGTTGCCTTTTTTTTGTGGTTTTTTTTTTTACTACTGTTAAACTGAAAAACAAAAAAAAACTAACAAGGAAAAAAACTCCAACCAAATATTCTGAGAGGAACAAGAGACACAAAACACTTCAAGACATGTTTGGGCAACTTATGTACATTCCCAAATGGCATCTGATAGGATAAAAGGGCCATATAACTTAAAAAATTAGAGGGGCACTAAAAGTACCTGCTGAATTATAAACTCCTAAGAAACCATATGATACTATAGTACTAATTACTGTTATCCCAATTTGAAAGAAAGGATGAGAAAATATTGTGGGTGTTCAAACATGCATGGGAGTATGGCACTAACATTTTCCTTTAGAGTACTTAGTATATATATTTGATCCTGGCTTTTTTGTTTGAGGTTTTTTTTTTGTTTGTTTTGGGTTTTTTTGTTTGTTTGAGCTTTTTGTTTGTTTGGTTTGGTTTCTTTTTTTTGGGGGGGGGGGGGTTTGGGTTTGTTTTTTTTTTTTTTGGGGGGGGGGGGATTGAGCATTGTTTGATTTTTTTTGTACTTTGAAATATTGTCTTTAATATACCGTTCACAGAAAACTCTTAGTCCTTAGAAGAACATCTCTGCTTTTCCCTTGTATCTGAGCAAATTTCATCTGCTCAATAGAAAGACTTGGAATAGATCATTGATGTCTACTTTTTCAGATTTTTATTCCTAGATGAATGTCAAATTTTAGAGAGCAGAATGGCAATGACAGCATAAAGAAATAGTGATTGATGAAGGATTATTACAACAAAATGATAGTACAGTAATATTATGCTAAATTATTGATGAAAATTACATTTTAGAGATGAATTTCTCCAGATGAATGTAAAAGAAATAGAATAAGAGATCATACTTATAGAGAAAATGACTAAATAACTATGACTGCCATAGTTATTTAACAAAGCCTTTTTAAATGCAAATGTTCACAAACTTCGAATTATTCTTGCAATTAATAATGCTTTGACAGTGAGACCAACAGAAGAAAACTTGGAATATTTGCTTTTTCTATCTCAGTTTTCAGGATATTTATTCTCATTATTTATGAGGGCAGTTAAGATTTGCAAACATCTTTTTTAATAATAGTTTCTGATCTTTCATTGCCTATATCTACAGCTTTAAATGTCTTGATTCTTAGTGATAGCAGATAACCGTGGTAGCAGAGAGCTCAGTATGGATTACACAGAAGCTCCATTTCTTGCTTAGGTTTAGGTTTTCATGACTACACTGAACTCTGTACTGCTATGAAAACACTACAGGCAATACCCACGTCAGTGCAATGCCTACTCATTTGAATCTATGCAAACATCAGTCAGAGAAGTGGCTGTAGTGGTTTTATCCTGAAAGGATGGCTGTGTCAACACTTATTTCCTCCTGAATGATTGTTGTTTTGCTCCTTTCCTTTGAACTATTAGGAAAAAATTTTCTCCAGTATTCGAAGTCTTACAATGTATTTTGAGAACAGGTTGTTCTTTTGTCTAAAGATCCACTTGTCACAAAAGCGATACTACATTGATCCTGTGCAAATCAGAGGATGGTAGATACTTACTAGTGTTCCCATTTTTCAATTATTATGTAGTAGATGTGGAGAATAAACAATTTTTCTGCTGTAGTAAGACAGCGTGCGATTTTTTGTGCCATGATCCTTGCTTCTGTACTCCATCTTTACTTTTTATATAACAACTGTTTTTATTACTTATCTACAGAAGCAGAAAACATCACATTAAACCAGCTGTTACATTGGCCTTTCAGAATCTTAAACAAGATATAGGAATTGAGGTTAATAGGAACAATACTTAAAAGCCACATCCACTCTTTATCATTATATCTCTCTCCTTTACTGAGTGTTACCTTCATCTAGGTAGCTCAGTAGGAAAGGAGATAGCTTGAGAGTTTGGGATAAGATTTTTAGTTTGGAGTTCACTGACCGTTTTTGAGTAATTGAGATGGACAGCACTGTCCCATGCCTTGGCTGCAGGTAGTGACGGTATTCTGTCTGCCCTGTTTTAGCTTTTCAGTGCTTTATCTTGAGAGCTGTTTCCTTTGAATAAAGTTCTTACCTCAGAAGACCCACAAACTTACCACATGCTTATTCCAACCTCAATCTTACCTGACAAGTTATCATTACTCCTTTGTGTAATATATATTATCAGTCTCAAATATTCAGCATCACTTGGTTTTTACTGAAAAAGGGCAATTGGAATACACTGATTTATGTTCCATGACAAAAAAAGTTTGAAATCTGAAGCAGCTCAATGTGTAATTTTTCCAAATGACTGTTATTCTTAGACTAGAATACATTATATATTAAAAAGAATCATGAGCCTAGTCTCTTAGAATTTATAGCAGTCTTGCAGATCTTAAAATATCTTGCAAATTTTAATCCCAGACACAGAAAATGAAGTAAAGAACAACTAACAGACCCATGAGTTGATGATACTGGTACAAAGAAGGAGGAAATAAAAATAAATGCATTGTGTATTTTTTGTTTATTAGATGCTTCCAGCAGATCAAAAAAGGAAAATGATTTTTCAGAAAGAGTGGTAGAGAAAGATATTTTTCAAGATTCTGAGAAGACAACCAATGATAACTGTAAAAAAAAAAATAAAAGCAGTAACATCCTTCAGAGTGTTCCTTCCATTTAAGATACACTGAACTGCAATAGGAAAATCTATTACAGCTGGTTACCACAGTGTACTCCTTTGTACTGTAAGCCAGTCTGCAACTGGCCAGCACATGAACCTTCAGCAAAAAGGTTACATTCACAAAAGAGGTTATATCCACATTAGAAAGTACCGTGACAAAAAGAGCAAATCTTAAAGGTGAAACTGTCAGTGCTGAGAATGCAGTGAACACACCATACATGATTTTTGTGGAGAAGTCTCACAAGCTGGGTTCCAGTCTGGTCCCATGGCCTTGACTCGTGGCACACTTAACCTGTGGCCCATTAACACTTGGTAAGCATCTCCCAGTTCAGTTTCATCTGAAAAGAATGACTTCACCTCATGAGTTCGTGGGTTCATCTGAAAAGAAACCAGGTCATGCACTCCAAAAGTCTATGATGTAATGGAGATGACCAGGAGAAGAAATTAAAAAATATTCCCAGTTGATCTGAAATAAAATTCTAATATAGGCTCCTCCTGGCTTTACCTTACATCTGCCACCTTCCAAAGTCAGACAAAACAGAAACCAAGTTTATAACATTTATGCTAATTCAGTAAATGTGTTTCAGTTATGCCATAATCTATGAAAAAATCTGTGGGACGATATTGAAAATATTGAACCTAGAATGATATAGCATATAATTTATAAAGAACAATTTATAAATTGGTTTAAAATGCAGTTTAAAATGCAGTTCATTCTGAAAAAAGAAACTATCTAATTTTCACAATTAAATTTCAATATTTTGGGATCTAACAAAAGGTTACAGAAGGTTACAGAAACAACTCTACCTGGCCAGATATCTGAATACCAGATCTACAAATGCAACTGAGACTTGTCTTCCTCAGATATCATCATGACTAATAAAAGCAATGCAGTCCGAACTGGTCAATATATAGTATTACGCACTTAGATTTCCTTTAAACTATATCCCCAGTGACAACTGATGCAACCCATCAAGAGCAGAGAAGTCTAGAAGTTACAGATGAGAATTTAGCAAGCAATTATTTGATGATGTGCATGAATGATTCAAGCATCATTCACTTCAGCACAGCTGCTCTTACTCTGTGAAGCTGCTCTTCATTTTGTCACTGGAGTCAGTAAATCCATACCCAAAAAAAGTAAAAAAAGTCTTTCAGACCAGAACCACTTTAACATCCATTTCTTTTCTTCTACTTTGTCTTTTTATTCTATCCTCCCTAGACATGTATTTTACCTACTGGTCTATAATTATTTAGTTTCTCAGCAGCTTTATGAAGGAAAGACAAATATATGTTCCTTCTGAAGCTGACCCTTTGGCCTTTCTTAGCCAACAATTTTGTCATAAAACCTATATTACCAAATATGGATACACATTTTTAATGCTAATGCAAAAATAAACTTCAATAATGAATAGATTATGTAATGTAGAAATATTTTCTACATTGTCTTATGTCATTTGGCAAAATCTTTTTTTTTCTCAAGTGTGAGATTGAACTTTCTATTCTACAATTTGGCATATAGTTGTTAACAATGTTTAACTGTTTTAAAAATCACCTACTTAGTTTATCTATAGACAGCCTGAGTATATTAAATATCATAGAGAAGAACAAGTTGGTAAAACTCTGTTATTGAAAAGAAAAAAAAAATCATTTAGAAAGTTAAATTTTCAGAACTTTTGGGTTTTTTTTTCCCAAAAAAAGTTTAGAGAAACATGTGATATACTTCTTTGATATTTTTTCAGTAAGAAAATATAGTATAACATACAAAGTTATATATGGTAGTTTTAAGGATGGTGGTGAGGAAGAATTAAATTATGAAATTATAATTAAATTATGAGGCATCTTCCATTAGTACAGAAATATTCCCAGTAATGCTATTTATACAAAATATGTCCTTCCTGATAATTACATCATGAACAAGACAGCGACTTATTGCCTTTTTTATTAAGTTAATTTATTATGGCAGACTCACAGACAACAGGACCTTTAAATGTGCAAGTAAGACAGTAGAGTTACAGATATATACTATCTAAAACAAAATATTGAAGAATTTCAGAGTATGACTGTCCATTACTGCTAATTGGTACATGCTGCAATGGCACAGTGAAAGCAGAGTAGATATTTTTTAGTTACAAATTACACCAGATCTTTTTATATCAAGTCCTTAAAAGCCCAGAATCAGTGCATCAAGAATTCTAAAGAAAATGGCAATCAACTCTTCTGCGATCGACCACAGCTCTCCATAGTCTGTATCTTTAATATACGGAGGCTGATCCTCAGGATAGGGAAATAATGAAGTCACAGACTCTTTCTGTGGAGCAATGAGCCCCAAGGATATGTGGTCCAGCTCTTCCCATAGATACAATCTGTCACAAAGGCTTCTTAACTTCAGTAATCTCGTTAAAGATGGGATTTTCACGATTAATTATGTAGAATGAGAAACAGTTAAATATAATACTTAAAAATGCAATTTATGTGATGTATATTAGTCTAGTGTGACTATGTGTCATGCAGATGGACATCAGGTAAAAAATTTGCATCCAGTTTTTGAGCCTCCATGGATGTGTTACTGTTTATATCACAGGTTCTGGCTTACTGCAGTATAAAATAAACTGTTCAGAAAATTCACAGTTAGATGTGGATTCAGTGTGGAATTCAGATGTCTCCAGTATGAGTGTGTTCAAAACTGAAATTCAGTTTGAATCTATTTTCTAATATACAGAATTAGTAAATTAAATTAAAACTCTGTAAAAGGTTAAAAGTTTGAAGGTGCCTTATCAGAGGAAAGTTTCTTATGTCTCTTGTCAGTTGCTAATCCCAATGGGGCGATTACAACAACTGTGTATCGGCTTCCATGAGCGCAGGGACTGTTTCTTTATTGATGCATTTTGTGCTAGGCCTTTGAAATTAGTGATCAGCTTTGAAATTAGCTATCAGCAACCAGAAAACTGCCAAGGAAAAATAAGTAAGATGTGGAAACAAATCATAGAACCATAGAATAGTTTGGGTTGGAAGGGATCTTTAAAGGTCATCTAGTCCAGCCCCCCTGCAAGGAGCAGGGACATCTTCAGCTAGATCAGGTTGCTCAGAGCCTCATCCAACCTGGCCTTGAACAAGCTAGAAAACAACAATACCTCATAATATCTGGCTAGTCTGTTATCTCCCTGTTCAAACAATGCATATTTTCTAGACAAGAGAAATACAGCAGATTTAAACTATTCATTCAGTATACATCTAATACAAGGATACGGGAAATTGTTAGTGAAACTAGAGGACATAAAGATTATTACATGAGTATCAAAGCAAGCAAGAAATAGGCTAAGGGGAAGATGTTTATATTGCATTGAAATACAATTCTGAAGATTTTTTTCTTTAATACTTTCATTGGAGTAACTATTAAAGAACAGAAGTTTACTAATAGCTTTTGTTCAAGGTACAGCGCAGTCAGGAAGAATTAGATGCCTTAAAGCCAGTGATTAGATAAATAGGATGAAATTTAATACTGTAACATGAAAACAACTCCATTGAGGAATTAATAATGAAAACTGAGGAGTTACCAGTTAGAAAATACAAAAGTACTGACAGACTTGGAAGCACTGATGGATCAGAATGTAGATCAGAAGGTGAGACTGAATTTGCCATCTCTGTAACTCCTACTGTGATGTGGGATGGACGAAAGAAGGAATTTCTCTGTCAATCTGGCAGTAGATGTCCAGTCAAGATGTAAGTCTTTACATACATACGAGGCAGTGGCAAATTGCATTTTGGATTTTGATTCTCCAAATTAAAAAAAAAAACCCAACAAACAAAAAAGATGAATTGGTGGCATGGAGCTCAAAGAAAGACTGCTCAACAATTTGTAAGAACTGAAACCTTTTAAATTTTAATTAGCTAAGTGAAAATTGTATGGGCTAAACACGAGAGAGGGAAAAAGACTAATTTATGTTAATTAATAGTAGTCTGAAGAAAATAGAAGCTAAATAACTACAAATACAGTTATATTGACAGTTTACAGCTTCTAAGACTCAGAGGACAGATGTTCTGAAACATCCTTCCTACAGTGGAAATCTAACTGATTTTAAGTGAGATGTTGGTATATATTTGAAAATATTACTTGATATGGTTACCTATGCCAGCAAAGGACATCACTAGAGGACCCAGTAGATCTGCTCAATTCAATTGTTCATTGAAAAATCAGTCATTTCACTGATTGCTCTGAGGCAGTTAAGAAGCAGCAAAGTGATACATTATGTATACTCAGCAAAATGATTTAATTTCCCTGGTGCCCCAGTGCTCTTACAGCATATTCTCTCTGTTTTGGTAATATTTTTCAATAATTAAATTTCTCTAATAGCTGCAAGAATTTATAAAACATCTTCACTTCATTAATTTAGCAGCCAGTATAGAACTTTAAGCAGCAAATGTTCCCAAACTTCAGTGGCTTTGCAGATGTTGCGATGGATAGAACTACAGTGAATTAAGGCATATTAATTATAGTAATATGCAATTAGTCACACCCAATTACATTTGTTTATTTTGATAAAACTGAGGGAAAAACACACTTCAACAACATGAAAATGACTTTAGATTACCTTGTATGCCATCTTCATAAAGACCTAATCTTCCATCCTCTTGACTCATACCTGTCCTTGAGAACTTGAGTTCTTTTCCAACTTCTGCTAGTAAGACTGAGGCAAAACCACAACAAGGTCAAAACATAGATGGGTTCAGGGATAGCAGGCACTGAGTTATGAACTGCAAGTGTCAAGTAGCGGGTCACAGAAAGCTTACGTACATAACATCCTTGAAAAAAAAAGGATTGCAACAATTCTAACCCAGCAAAACTGCAGGTTTGTGTGTTAGGTGCCTGTGTTTAAACTTATGCATGCATCTAGGCTTAGCTGTAATTAAAACCTGCATTGGTATTTAAAGTATGTTCTCTCATTCATTAGCCTTGTATGTTGATTTCAAAATTGTTCATACTTTTCAGTGTATTGAACATTTCTTATTTGATGTGGAAGGCCAAAGAACAGAGCCACAGAATAACTGAAACCAACAGTGTTTTTTTTTAGCAAATAACAATACTCATTAATGGGAAGAAGGTCATTGTATTGTGTAATTCCCTGCTGCTTTGTTATTTGAATAATCAGTTTACATAATGAGAGTTGAGAAATCCTACAAATTGCACAAAGTTTACTAAAAGAAGCATGAAGCATTCAGTTTAACTCAAATACATAACTATAATTGTTCATCATAGTAATTAGGGCTATTTGGTAACATTTGCATATCAGGGTCCTGATAATTCGCTTATAATTAAAACATCATTAAAGCAAGCACATTATAAACTTGATATACAAAGACAAAAATCATCCTGGAGAGCTTCTCATTTATAATGCTAGTCAAATGCAAACGAAGGTCAAAGTGACACAAATCCGTATTTGAGCCGCCAAGAGGCTGCTAAGTTTAAGATGCATAAGATCACATCTATGCTTAATGCAATAAACTGGCACTATTCTTTGAGAAACAGCTCCTTGTCCCTGGGCCCTACCCATAGTCCAAAAGTGGACATTACCTTCTGCTTTATTAGGTCCTCCTCAAGCTGTTCCATACAAAAAAAGTCATACCCAACTGCACTAGGTCATTTGTTGGATACACTCTTCCATCTAATGGGTCAGGTGACACCACTCCGTCACCCTGAGGTTGAGGATCACTGCTGATGATTCATGTGCATTATTCCTCCATGATACTTGTCATATTCCTACTGGGCCAGGCTGTCACCTCTTCCTGAGCAGTGACAAGGGCCCCAAGGAAGAAGGGTTGTGGCAGTTTCCAAGCTCTGTATGGCTAAGCTACTATGACTGTCAACAACTGTTACCTGCATTTCTGGAACTGCTTGCCACTTATGGACTCTCTCTCCAGCAATTTTCCCATCTCCTCCTTACTCTAAGTAGTTACCTCTTGCCCTACATAAGACTCAAGGCACTCCAGACACTACTTTTGCTTATGAGTGGAGAGCACTGTCAACCTTCTCCCTGAAGCTGTCCTAGGTGCCCAGCGTGTACTAGCTACTCTATGGGTGTCTGTCAATATGCTGGCTTCCCAACGTCTTCTCATCTCTCTTTCTTGAAGGTGTTATCTACTACTTTCACCCTCTAATTTCCATCATATTCCCGGAATATACTTTGGGGTTTACCATCCTGAAGATTAACTTTCTTCTAAAAGTGTTTGTATACCCAGGATAAGCACAAGCCAATGTCCTCCAGTAATGCAAGCAGAAAGAATCATATTTGTCAAAGGCAGAAAAAAGATGTCATTGTCCCCACCAGCAAATGAAGTCTGGAAAAGAAGGGAATGCCTAAAGCCCTCCTAGAAATAACAGGACCCTAGAGACTGTCTGCCTCAGTGGCTCTGCCAAAACTGCTTAATGAAACAGCAGCAGAGAATATTCCTTAGCATTACAGCCAGGTAGCACAGAACACTTCATCAGCACATTTCTAACTTCCTATTCCCCCAGTTCAGAGTGGATGTGTCTATACTGTGCTTTATTTGGAATGATCCTTGGTTTTATGCCCATCCTACTGGTCTTTATGCCTACTTGCCAAAGGGCCTCTCTAGCATGTCATGCATGACATCCTTCCTTTTTACTCACTGCATGCATAGTATGTGAACGCATACATTGTCTCTACAAAGGGACAAAGGAGTCTATGCATGCATGAAGGATTTTAGCAGTCAGCATGACACTGTGCTGTCCATAGCTGCATGCAATCGGTAATCTTGATGGTCTTGCCACAGTTGTGCCTCTTGGTCATATTCATGTCAGATAACCCTAATACCTTGTCTTGCCCATGGATTAATCTCTCAAGGATGGAGCCAGGTGAGTTACCACTTGCCAAAACCATCACAACAGAGCATGAAAAACTGCTTCCAAGACTGTTGGGGTAAGATTTAAAACAGGACAGCTGCCCTCATCATCCCCCTAGATTTGGAGTTCACTCATTTTTGAGTTATTCCCACTTTGAGCTATTATCATCAGGTTAATTTGCTCCAGATAGTGAAGAAACTTCTCCGCAATCACTGAAACAGAATTTTAACAGCATCATGTATCAGAAATGTATAGGGTACTTTCAGGCATGGTGTGAGGACAACAAGGCGCATGTGAGAGCGCTAGAATGCTGAATAAATAAAACTTTATGTAATCTCATCCATCCAATCAATTACTAGCAGGGCCAAAACCAAGTTGCTTCCCAACTGATTTCCAAGTTTCATTTTAGACATGGCTAAAAGACTAATTGAATGACATCAAAAGAGAATTTGAGAATGCCTTCAAAATTACACAATGTGTCTGACCATGCATTTAGTACTTGAGATTATTGCCTAGTGCCAATTAATTAAGATGCATAGACATATTGAAAGCCACCAGTCCTGGTTTCAGCAGGAATGGAGTTAATTTTCCTCTCAGTAGCCAGTGTGTTTTAGATTTCAGATGTGAAGAATGTTGACAAACACCCTGATGATATGAGTTGTTGCTAATGAGACAAAGGACACTATCTGGCTTTCCAGGTCTCACTAATGCGCAGATGCAGGAAGCTGGGAGAAAGACAGACAGAATAATTGACCCAAACTGGCCAAAGAGAGTATTCTGTGCCATAAACATCATGCTCAGTATATAAGTGGGAGTTGTCCATGGGAGGGGCATCCATCTCCATCTCGTCTCTTTCTCTCACTCACTGGCATCACTCTCTCTACCTTGCTGGCTCCCTCTTGCTCCCTTGCTTGCTGCTCAGTTTTGTTTCTGTGATCACTGCTTGGGACAGGCTGTATTGGTCATTTGGACATCGGGTGGTGAGAAATCATGTATTGTTAATTTTGTATATTTTAGTATCTGTATATTTTGTTATTATTGTAGCTTTCCTTTGCTATTCTAGCAAATTGTCGTCATCTCAACCCACGAGTTTTCCTTTCTTCCCTATTCTCTCCCCCATCCCACAAGGGAGGGGGAAGGTAAGTGAGAAACTGTGTGGTGACTAGAGCTAAACCACAACACCACCAAATATTTAAATTATCTCTAGAGAGCTCTAAGATTACTCAGAATCCAGGCAGAGAATGTTACCTACTCTCCATTTCCTTGTTTATTCACTGAAGTATGCAGAGAAAGAAGTTGAAATCTTGTAGAAGGAAGATTTGTCGGTAAGAATAGCATAAACAAAATTAAGGGGCCCTAACCCAATCTGCCTCCAAGTGTCAAGTCTCCATTCCAAGCTATGGGCTGCCTGCCAATGCTGTGTTCATTAATGCTATCTTTACAAGAAATAATGAGATTAGCCTACCTCAAAAATGAAAAACAAAACAGAACCAAAAATGAAGGCAAAACATACTTCATTTAGCCCTGGCTCTGGCCTTCCTTGCCCTTCATCTTGTTGATCAAGTGCTTCTGTCCCTTCCTCTTCTCCTGACATTTTGACCTCCTCTGGCAAGCACGTTCACTGCAATACTGAACAAGTCAGAGGTGCCCCCTAATTGTTTATAGCCAGGTTGCCGACTGGCAACCCACTCTCATGGCTCTAAGCTCTGTGGAGACTGGAACCAGCAGAATGCTTCCTAGTCAGGGGACACTTGGATGACGACTGGCATCTAGATAACTACTGAGAATACCTTTCAGTCAGATTTCTTATGTTGACTCAGAGTCCCACTGAAATCACAGGAGTATTAGGCAGGAACTGGAGTGTACTGTGCCTGGCCAAAATTTAGGATAAGGATGTTATTGGGTATAAAACACCTAACACACAGCATGGAGCTTGGTTTGACTCAGTGAAGTATTCTTTTGTGACATAGCCTAAAACTTGAATCTGAGACTCTCATATCTGCTAAGTAGGAGTTCAAATCTCTTGACCAAGACATCTTGAGATATTTCTTGTTATTCTCTTATTCCAAACAATCAATGAATACATGAAGCAGAACAATCTTTTTCTCTCGAGGTGAAATTCAGAGGTCTAGATAAAAGCCAAGCTCATTAAATGCTGGTTTGATGGTTAATGAACATAGATTAGCAGCTTGTTGGATAGATGTGTGTAAGTTTGTTCTTGATGTTTTCCTGCAATGAACTACTAATTAATATTTTCTTTTGACAACTCTTTAATGCCTTGGTTCAACTGAATGCAAATCAAGTACAGAGAGAACAGGATTTTTTTTAAAAGCTGATTTGCTGCAGCATCTGTTTTCTTTACCTATCAGTCTAGTTATTTTGTCTCCATGAGTCTGTAGTCCATCTCCCTTACTGTCCAGTTAAGTCTTGAAAATTTCCAACAATGGAAAGTTCACAAAGTCTCTGGGCAACCTGTTCCAGTGCCTAATCACCTCTGTGGCCCCTGGCAGTACTCAGTCCAGCATGCCCTATGTCTCTCTTGCACTGGTAAGCCAAGCACTGCTTTCAGCATTCCAGATGTTGTTGCACCAGCAATGAACAGAGGAGAAGGATTACCTCTCTCAAATGGCTGGTGATGTTGTTGGCCACCATTTCTGCAAGCGCACATTGTTTCCTCGTGATCAAATCATTGTCCACAATGAAACGTCTTCTTTTGCAAAGCTACTCTCAGTCTGGTCAGCTCAAGCCTGTACTTGTGCATGAGGTTATTCCTCTCCAGGTGCAAGACTTTGCACTTCCCTTTATTGAACTTCTTGAGATCCCTAATGGCTCCTTTCTTCAGTCTGTTGAAGTCTCTCTGAATGGCAGCACAATCATCTGATGTATGAAGCACTCTCCTCAGTTTTGGATCATCTGCAAACTTGCTGAGGTGTGCTGCCCTATCATCCATATCGTTAATTATGATCTGTACTGGCCTGAGTACCAGCTCCTGGGGTATACCACTAGGGACTGACCTGTAGCTGGACTTTGTGGTAATAACCATAAGCCTTTGAGCCTGGAATTTCATCCACTTTTCAATCCACCTCACTGTCCCCTCAGCTATTCTGAAGGGGAATATTCTGGTCTATGAGAACGTTGTGGGAGACAGTGTTGAAAGCTCTACAGAAGTCTAGGTAGGCAGTATGCACTGCTCTCCTCTTATCCACCAAATTAGTCATCTCATCATAAAGGTTGGTCCAGCATTTCTGCTTCATAAATCCATGCTCCCAGTCATAATCTTGCCCTTAATA
>WHYT01015963.1:338335-358707 GCA_009806455.1 Tetrax tetrax
CACAATGAAACGTCTTCTTTTGCAAAGCTACTCTCAGTCTGGTCAGCTCAAGCCTGTACTTGTGCATGAGGTTATTCCTCTCCAGGTGCAAGACTTTGCACTTCCCTTTATTGAACTTCTTGAGATCCCTAATGGCTCCTTTCTTCAGTCTGTTGAAGTCTCTCTGAATGGCAGCACAGTCATCTGATGTATGAAGCACTCTTCTCAGTTTTGGATCATCTGCAAACTTGCTGAGGGTGTGCTGCCCTATCATCCATATCGTTAATTATGATCTGTACTGGCCTGAGTACTAGCTCCTGGGGTATACCACTAGGGACTGACCTGTAGCTGGACTTTGTGGTAATAACCATAAGCCTTTGAGCCTGGAATTTCATCCACTTTTCAATCCACCTCACTGTCCCCTCAGCTATTCTGAAGGGGAATATTCTGGTCTATGAGAACGTTGTGGGAGACAGTGTTGAAAGCTCTACAGAAGTCTAGGTAGGCAGTATGCACTGCTCTCCTCTTATCCACCAAATTAGTCATCTCATCATAAAGGTTGGTCCAGCATTTCTGCTTCATAAATCCATGCTCCCAGTCATAATCTTGCCCTTAATATATCTTATCCTTCATATGCCTGGAAATGTTTTCCAAGATTATTTGCTCCATTACCTTTCCAGAGATTGAGGTCAGAGTTACTGGCCTACAGTTTACCAGACCCTCCTTCTTATCCTTCTTGAAGATAGAAGTGACTTTTGCATTCTTCCAGTCATCAGAAACCTTCTCTGATCACCACAACCTTTCAAAGACAATAGACAATTGCCTCACAATGACATCAGCCAGCTCCCTCAACACTTATTGGTGAATCCCATCTGGTCTCATGGACTTGTGTATGTCCAGCCTGTTTAAATGTTCCCTAACTAGATCCTCCTGCCCTCCAAACTTTCCCAATGGTCTAAGGAATTTGGGATTCCTGAAAGCAGTTTTTAACAGTGAAGACTAAGACTAAGAAAGCATTGAATATCTCACCCTTTCCCATGTTATCTGCCACTAGATCTGCTGCCCCATTCAGCAGCAGGCTCACCTTATCCCTAGTCTTCCTTTTGCTGCTGTAGACACCTAGTTTCTTTCACAGCCTATAGCAGATTCAGCTGCAGATGGGCTTTGGCTTTCCTAACCCCATTTCAGGACACTTGAAGAATTGTCCTGGTTTTGGCAGGGATGGAGTTAATTTTCCTCTCAGTAGCTGGTGTGTTTTAGATTTCAGATGTGAAGAATGTTGATAAACACACTGGTGATATGAGTTGTTGTTAATGAGACAAAGGACACTATCTGGCTTTCCAGATCTCACTAATGTGCAGATGCAGGAAGCTGGGGGAAAGACAGACAGAATAATTGACCCAAACTGGCCAAAGAGAGCATTCCATGCTATAAATGTCATGCTCAGTATGTAAGTGGGGGTTGCCCATGGAGGGACATCCATCTTCATCTTGTCTCTTTTTCTTGCTCACTAGCATTGTTTCCTCTACCTTGCTGGCTCCCTTTCCCTCCCTTGCTCATGGTTTCATTTCCATGATCACTGCTTGGGACAGGCTGTATTGGTCATTTGGACATAGGGTGTTGAGAAATCGAGTATTGTTCATTTTGCATATTTTAATATCCTTATATTTTGTTATTATTGTAGTTTTCCTTTGCTATTCTAGTAAATTGTCTTCATGTCAACCCATGAGTTTTCCTTTCTTCCCAATTCTCTCCCCCATCCCACTGGGGAGGGGGAGAGTGAGCGAGAAACTGTGTGGTGACTAGGGATAAACCACAACAACAGTGTCTCTATATTTCTCCCTGGGTCACCTGGCCCTGCTTTCATGTCTTGTATGTATTTTTTTTTAATGTTTGAGTTTAGTCAGGAGTAGCTTTTTCATCCATGCAGGCCCTTCTACTACCTTAGCAGGATTTCTTGCATGTGGGGAATGGACCATTCTTGAATTTGGAAGTAGTGATCCTTCAAAATCAACCCATTCTTTGGACCTTTCTTTTCTCCAAGACAGTATCCCTTGGAATCCCTCCAAGTAGATTCATGAACTAGACAGAGTCTGCTCTCCTGAAGTCCAGGGCTGTGGTCCTACTGTGTGCCTTGTTCCCTTCTCCAGGGATCCTGATCTCCACCATCTCATGGTCACTGCTGCCAAGACTACCCCCAACCTTTGCATTCTCCACTGATTCTTTCTTGTTTGCAAGTGTAAGGTTCATCAGAAAGCCTCATCTTGTCAGACAGTTGACAGCATAAAGGCTCAGCAAAATGCAGGTCTCCCCAGCAGCCACAGAGAGGGCTTGCAAGACTTTCTGCTGGGAGGGAATGGTCCCTTCACAGCAGGAAGGTGCCCATCAGGAGTGCTAGTTGCATGAGATGCAGTACACACATGCAGGGCATGAAAAATTACAAAGCTGTTTCTTTCTACCTCTTTTTGCCCTCTGGAAAAACTCGTGTGGTGAATAGAGGAGAATTCACAGACTGTTTCAAGATGACAAAATTTTCTTTACTGAATTTCCTATTCATTGGAAAAATAAAATTCACCTACTTTGGTAATTATATCCCAACTTGCCAGTCTCCACTGTACAAGGCAGGGCTAGTGAAAGGACAGGAAAAGATAACACTGGTCAAAGTGGTGCCTTTGTTGACAACCTTAGTGGCTGGGTAACAAAAATTTTGTTTTTCTTTAAAGAAGTTACGCCTACATTTATACTCAGTCAGGAACACAAGATGTGTTTCAAATTTTCATAGTTCAAAAAATCTCAGAAAGAGAAGACAGATCTCATTCATTTATAGACCATGTATAAACCAGTCTTGAGAGCTGTCAAGGCCTGGGACATTCAAGGACATATAGAGACACATATTCTAAAAGCAAGGGAATAAGTGAAGCAGTGGAGAAAAACACAAATAAAAGGAGAGATATGCAACATCAAAAAGATTGGAGGTAAGTTCTATGTGCAGAAGCACTCTGCAATTTTAACACCTGCTACAGCTAACGGCACTAGTGAATATTGGAAATTAGGATTTAAATGTATGTACCAGGTATTTTGTGACACTCATTCTTCATCCTACATAGGGCCTTTTTTACAGGTAGTTGTGTTTTGGTTTTTTTTATTTATTCCTACAATACACAGCGTAACAGTTCCCTAAATGATTTCTCAGCAGGTCCAGATGATTCTTAAAAAGTAGAGTAGGAGGACTGACAGAGGTTGTTGGAGTGAATGTTTCAGAAGGCATCACTGAATGGGCTGAGATTATGGCAGATGCCTCCTAATAATTCCCACTGCTGTGGTCTGAGATTTGAGAAAAATACTAACCACTGGAGACAGGCCCACTGATGTATTGCTGATGGCTATGCCACCACAGCACCAGCTATGCATGATATGTTAGCAAACCACATATTTCTAATGGAAAGTGCAATTTTATATTTCTCTTACTGATGATACAAGCCTTTGTCTTTTTCATACAGAGATATTCTCTGAGAGAGAACTGTTCTCCTCTGGCTTGCACCTAACAGTCATTTCTACCAGCCTGTGCAAGACAGGTATGTGCTGGATCTATTCTGATGTGTCAAAAGTTTATTTACACTCAGATGTAAATGATGGCAAACAATTGCAAAGCAATGTTGAATGCTTGGTCCTTGCCTATGGTATTCAGGTGGAAAAACTAATTCAGGTGGAAAACAAGATGTATATCCTATAAGCATTACAGGTATTTACTTACTTATAGTATATTTTAAGTTATCGAAGCTTCTAAATGTTTCTTTACTTCAGGGAAGTATCTGGAGATCTGTCTTTCCAGTAGCTCTCTGCATAACATCATGCTTTCCTCAGTCACCCTTCTGCTTGTGGACTTCTTCAGAATTGTCCTAATTTGTTTTAGCTCTCTGAAGGAGAAGTATGAGGCTGCCTCCTTTTTTTTTGGAAGCTTTATTGTAACATGAGGTTTGGCAACTGTGTCTCACTCTCCTAGCCCCAGTCAAGTACTTCTGGACCTAAAAATAAGTGTCTTGGAATCCCATCTGAAGAGGAGATCATATTTTCTCTACCCTTTCTATGTTCATATTATACAGCTGACATTGTCTCCAACCAAATGCACAAATCACTAGTCCACAAACATAGACCACAATTAATAAACAAACCTTTTCTGTGTCAAGCTAAGACTTATTTACAGGAACCTCACAACCCTAAGGAAGGCAGTGCTGTAAGTGCCTTTATTTTGCAGTGAGGCTGACTGGTAACAAAAAGTTCAGTGAGTTCCCTCAAGTCACAGAGCCAGTCAGTGGCAGGGGCAGAAGGAAAGTTGGCCTCCTGGAGTTAAAAAAAAACCCTGTCCTTGCTGAAGCTACAATCCTCACCCTTTTTACATGGTCTAAGAAAGAGTTTTGAGATTGCTGGGTCTGGCAAAGCCTTGACCTCTTTCCTTTTGTGCAAGGTGTAAAGTCCACTTCTCATGCTTGGCATCTATGGACAGCTGGTCTGAAGATTCTGAGAGCTTTTTGTAACCTTTTTGTGACAAGAGCCTTTCATTGATATGGATGTTGTGAAAAGAATATTGATTTACTCCAAAGTGTTTGTAAGTAGTACTACTTCATTGCATGGAACTTGGTCTGGTTTTGCTGAACTTCGGTATTTTAAAGGCACCAGGATTTGTTTTAATATTTAAGGTGAAAGAGATAAAAGAAATGCTATTTATTACTGTGGCATCATCACAGACACATGCAGCATTTGTTTATCTGTCAGACGACACTCAGACATGCCCATAGCAATTACTAAATTCCATTTTCCAAGCACAAATCACTGTTTATTCATGGTGAGACACACTTAAATAGTCTGAATTTGCAGCATGCTGAGCTGTGTGAATAGTGTACTGATTTCTTTTAGGAAAAAGAAAATGGCTGTTAAAACTGAGCTGCACGTCAGTTGGCAGTGATCATTGTGCAGGGACACATGCTGCACCGGTAGCACAGTGAACACTTGGAAAACCACCTGAGTCCTGTTAAACTTTTGTTCCTGTTCCTATAGAGAGGTTAGCCTTTTTCCTCTTATTCCTTCCATAATAATTTAGGAACATTGAGAGCCTGTAGAGGATGTCAGTTTTCAATCAAATAAAGTTGAACTAAAGCACACAGAGCTTGCATTTTGATTGCAAATTTTCAGACTCTCCCAAAGCCCAGCAAGCTTAGTGTTTGATGGAAAAACAACTATAATGACTATTATTAATATTATTAAGTCTTATTATGATGATGGCACTAAAAAGTCCCAGCCATGACTGAAGTGTCTTCTTTCCCTCTCTGTATCCCACTGAGGGATAGAATAGCTTAGAAATGATGCCTGACAACAGACTTGCTGCCTATGCAATGCTTGTCTCTTCTCCAACCTGCTTCCTTGCCACCTTGCTATTCAGCCTGCTGTGCAATACAGTATGACTTCCTCTTGTGACCTCTCACATGATGATTATTCTCTATGAGTTTATTTTCTTCATCAGTTTATTTTCTCTCTTATCCCATTTTTGCATCCCTGTTTCAGGGACCTACATCCACTTTTTCCATTCCCCTTAGCCTCTTTCTTTGCTCATTCTACTCTTCAGTGCTTTTCTGTCTTTCATGTTTCCTTCTTTTATACTTTCTATGCCATGTGCATTGGGCCAGATTGCCAAGGCAATGTTCAGATCAGCCAGAAATTTGAGTTGCCTATAAGGCCTTTCTCATACTGTGCCTATATAAAAAGATGGGAATAAGAAGGAATGGTACCAGGAAATCAGGAAGAGCAATGATCCAGTCTGACCCTGATGCCAATTTAGTGCTCCATGGTAATTTCATTTTCCTCATCTACACCATCATCTTTTCCTCTGTAGGTAACTTACAACTCACAGATTATCTTTTCATGTAGGATCAGAGTACCTGAAAGCAGGGAAATTCTTATTCTATAAAATTTGCACCGTATTCATAATCAGTATAGCTAATATTTCTCTGATGGAGATGTTTTATAGTCAAATGGAGGAATACTATACTTCTAGAGTCAACTGTGATGCAAGGACAGAAGTGACAGATGCCCAATCCCCATCTTCTGGAAAAGCCCCACTCCTCCCTGCCATTAACTGCCCCACTGCCCCTGGAAGTTCTGCACCTTCTACAGCCAGGTGGTCTGTTGACTTCACCTCAGCCATTTTGTAAAACATCCTCCCTCATGAGTTTAGAGGTTATTCTTTGACTCATCAGTGTCCCATCCAATCTACCCAAAAGTAGATCAAAGAGGAAGCCCTTTCCCATTTCAGACATAGGGTCACCTTTTTGTTTCAGCTACCGTGTGTAAAGTAGATTATAGAATCACAGGATGATTGAGGTTGGAAGACACCTCCACAGGTCATCTTATCCAAATCCCCTGCTCAAGCAAGGCCATCTACAGCAGATTGCCCAGGACCATGGTCTGACAGCTTTTGAATATTTCCAAGGATGGAGACTCCACAAGCTCCCTGGGCAACCTGTGCCAGTGCTCAGTCACCCTCACAGTAAAAAAAATGTTCTGTCAGCTTTTCCTCATAGGAGAGATGCTCCCATCCCTTAGTCATCTTAGTGGCACTTTGTTGGACTCTCTTCAGTAGCTTCACCTTTGTCTTGTACTGAGGAACCCAGAACCAAGCTTCCCAAAGCATAGTAAGTGGCTTTTAACAGAAGCAGTGGCATAGATGTGTTCACTGACTGCTACCACACATGTGTAAGGAATTAAAGTCTGGACTATCAATTTAACTTATGTGCTCTGGAACTTTTATTAACAGGGTATGGGGAGTGGTGGTTGCTGATCAGACTTTTCCAGCCTTTTTCCTTTTTTTCCTCAAACAGTGCTGTCCCTTCTTTCACTGCTGCAGGACTGGGCAGAAAAGGGAGCAGATCAGGGCACACTTTTCTCTTCCCCCTCCACAGTCAGTTGGAGGAAGAATTTTAAAATTTCCTACAAGGTCATCAGCCAAAGGATAAGGAAACACACATGGCACAAGCCTGCACACTGCTTACTGCTAGGTATAAGCTCCACTACAGCAGAGAGCAATGGGAGCTCCCTTGCAGCCACAAACAAAGCTCAGAGACTGCCCTTGTAACACTGCTGTGTCATAGTCTTGGGCTCAGGCTCCCATATTTCGGGCCTCTCAGTGTGGCTCACAGGATGCATCTTTCCTCAGGGTCCTTTGGTTGCCTCCAGGGATGTGTCCATAGCCCTGGGCCATGTTCTAGCTCATTCCTGTCCCCCACCCCTTTGGTGACCCACTCTGCCCCCTTGATCTTGCCCTATCCCAAATGCACTAGGGCTTGTCCAGCAGCCTTGTAAAGTGCAGGGCTCCAAAACTGCATTTTACTCTTGTTTAATTATTTTCTATTAAAATGTAAAATTTAATTCTTATTCTTAAAGAATGTTGTGTACACAGTATTCTTACACTTTTTGGATGTATGCATTTAATTTATATCTCTTTATATATGAATATATTTCTATGATGTAATGTATATATATATGTAATGTGTATCTTTGTGTCAATAAATAATACAGACACACACACAAACGTATGTAGTGTATATGTTTTTATATGTGAGCACTTCCTGGTCAAAAGGAATTTAGCAGCTAATCAGAGGTTGTTCTGAGATCACATGTGCATAATAGTTTCAAGAAATGGCAAGTAGCCAACCACACAGCAATCTGGAAACGTGTGGTGATGTGATGTGTGTGGAAATGTTTGACATCAAAAATAGTTGTCTCCATGTATGTGGTAGGCACAGGCCTCCAATGCTGATCCACTTCTGGGTTAGCTGGAAGGCGTGGTTGGTCCTGGCAGCCAATCACAGGACTGCTTTTGAACATATGGGATAAAATGGTATTAGGAAACAACTGTCAGTCAATCACAGAACAGTATAAAAACATGTTGGTTATGATAGTTTATGAAATGGCAGCTTCCAGTCAAGAAATGGTGGGAAACCCAAAATGGTGGCCTCCATGAATGTAATGGCAGTACTTCCTGTTGTGATGTGTGCCTGGCTGAATTGGCAGAGGGCGATGGCAATGCCAGCCAATCACAGCACAGGCTGTGCTCACCTGGGAGGAAGGCACTTTACAGAATGTCAGCCCCCCAAGGACAGGAAGGGGGAAGGGTGGAAGCCAGCCACATGACCAGGAAAGAGGCAGGACTTCTGGGGCAGCAGGATAGGTGATGTTACCAGGAGGTGGAGCCTTACCAGAGTGAAGTAAGGGGAGGTTCATCAGCTGGTTCAAAATCGACCTTGTCCTAGTGATGGTGGGAGATCCTGAATAAAAATCTTTCAACTTGTGAGAATAAGAATACAACTGCGTTGTTCTGTTAGAAGGGACGGTCTGATACTGTTACAAGTCTTTTCCTCTGTCATAGAGCATATTTTTTACCTCAGATAAGGCCTTGCTCTGTTCAACGATGTCCTTACTAGAAGAGTATCTTGAAAGGAAAAATAAGAAAATTCAGCTTTTCTCTGCATCAAATTTGGTCTTGTTACAGAACAGATTTGGTGGCCTAAGCACTGCTGAGGAGAGGCTGTTTTGTGAGAACTGCCAGCATGCCGTTCTTGCCACCTTTGCTTCAGAAACAGGGTTTACAAACACATAAAGAGTTATACTTTATAATCTGCCCATAGGCTGATGCCAATTGCTGCTTTATCTTGTGGGAGTTGGATTTGTAATAAACCAGACTTGTCCTACTAAAAAGCAGAAAAGAAAGAGTAAAAGAAAAAGAAACAATATATACATCTAATACAGCTCTATTGCTTCAACTTTTAGCTACTAATTTTTTTTTTTTAATTTATTTAGTATGTGTTACACATTCTGTGAACTTAAGTATTTCATCTATATCTGTGAAAATTTATGGAAAATATAGATGCAAGAAGTATCCTGGCTATTGTCAGTCTAATCCTTAATTTAGCGAACCTGCTGTTCCACTCTGGGTAAATGAGACATGGAAGCACAAAGGAACAATATATAAGCAATATGCCCTTCAAGCTGAGAAAGTATTAGTATAAAAAGGGCAAATTACAGAAGCAGCTAATGACTGTAATAGTTCCCAAGCTTAAAAACAGATGCATGCTCAGTGCTTTACAATTCTCATATAAAAGCATTTACAGTCTTGCAGAGACATAATTGAAAGGCAAAACAAAGAAACCTTTAATCATAGCTGGAACATATTTTTAAAACACCAGAAAGGTAGGGGCTGGCTAGTTAGAAAATAAATAATAGAAAAAAAAAGGGTCTTAGTCAATCCTTATTTTTTCTGGAGTAACTCACTTGAAACCAATACTTGCTACAGAGTTGCACTGAAACCAAATGAGAAATAATTTCCTTTCTCTAAAAGTAACATCAACAGGGCAGAACAGCTGGCAGCTGGAGGTAATCCTCAGTGTGAGGTCTGCAGTGATATCGGGTCCAGAGTTCGGCCTCTCTCCTCAATGTCAATGGGTTTAAGTCAAGCACTGTCCAGGAGAGGAAGTTGTCACCGTCTCATGAGTACCCTTGGTGAAGGAGCTGTGAGGGGATGATCTTCCTGTGAACACTGATGCCTGGATGTTGAGATGTAACTAGGTGTGTATAAATGACACGGTGTAAATTTATTAGCTGACTGATCAGGTGGGATATCTCCAGCACATAAAGTCCTGAGTCTGTTTTGTCTGTTAGACGTGGGTTGTGGTGTTAAATGTCTCCTCAGAGCAGCCATGGTGAACGGTGCTTTCCCCATTATCAAGAAGGTGAAAGCCTTATTTTTATGGATAGCCCTCAACATCAAGTTCAGCCATTGCATTAGTAACACCCTAACTGGCCTTTGAAGACATGTTCCTGACTCAAGGCCTCAAGCAGCTGCATTCCTGGAAAGTGTTTAATTACTGTTTAACATGTCAGAATGACTGTTTGTTTCTGCTTTTACCATGCAGGCAAAGCAACAGGTGAACTTTTAGTTAAAGGCTTGCACATAAAAGGAACACAGAACACAGTTCTTCCAGGGTTTTCATGCAACTCTTTGTTTGTTTGTGTTTTTCCAGACTTAACAGTTTTGTAAAGTGTTATGACTTTTACATAAACCAATCTTTGATCCCCCTCTAGCCTTAGCATATACTGCTTAGGAGTTAGTACAAAGGAAAATTAACTGTTATAGTTCTGCAACTCAGCTGAAAACTAGGCAAAAACTCATGTGTGTTTTATCTCTTTTAAATAGTTTTCTATATCTGTGCTTTTTTGTACCTTGTTATTGAGGCAGATACGTCATTGTGAGGATTGTCCAGATTGCTTTGTTTATTAATGTAAGAGGTTGAAAGTGATTACACTTTAAGTATTAACTATGACAGAAAGACAGAAAGAACATTTTCAGTCAATCATTATTTAACAAGCTAATTTTTCCCAGAGACAATATAATGACCATAAATGATGGATTTTGTATCAGTAATTTCTCACAAATTCTATTCAATAAAGGTAATCAAGTGTTCTGCTGAGATATTGCTGTTATCTTTTGTCTTTATAAACCATTGCTAGACAAGAACATAACAAAACCATCATAAAACACGGATGTGTTTTATTTGCATGCATTTTAAAAGAAAGGTGTATCAAAATCCCATCCTGACATCATAGTCTCAATCAAAAAAAATTTAGTGTGTGCAAAATTAACAGTACCTGTGTATGCTTCAGTGGAAATTTTGAGAGCTTCAGTGATACTATGAGTTTATTTAAGAAGCATGGGATTTTGCTGGTTTATAAGTAGCTCCTGGCAGCCATGGTGAGGCTGTTTCTTGATTCCCAGTCCATTTCACAGCGTAGTTTTGGACGCTTCTTCTGAATATAAAAGGTCTGTTTTAAACTGTTCCTACAGTATCATACTGTGGTATATCACATGTGTGAGGCTGTCAGGAAAATTAGTGGAAGGAGGGGAGAGAGAAAAGATAACATTTCTACTTTTGCCTCCTATTGACAAGCTCCAGGTGTGATTCAGCTCACAGATTAAAATACATAAATTAAAATGTTAACATTTGGACATACACTGGAGCTCGGTATTTGAGCTCCCATTATAATCAATGAAGAGCAAGCTGGTACATGTGGAGTCTATAGAGCTATTCAGTTTATCCTCAAGTGTACATATACATCTGATTGGCCTAATTTGCAAGCTGAATCTTATTTTGCTTCTCTGTCCTATATTATTTTCAACAAAGGAGGAAGAACTGCAGCAGAGGGAAAAGCAATGTGGAGCAAACAAACAATCCCAAAGACATGTGAGGTGTGATGAGGCTTTGTTTTACTTACCAGTGCTGGAGGTCTCATACATTCCTTAATTTCCTTCTGAATAATCAGTGCTTCTAGAGTGCTTCTAGAGGTCTTGTTTTCCACCAAGGCTCAGGAAGAATGTTATTTCTTTCTCTCAAATGGAGACAATGTGTTTCTCACTACGACATGTCTTGCAAATGTGTACTACATGGGATGATATTCAGTATTTGTCTTGAATTTGAAGCTGAGACATTTATTGAGAGAAGCAGTCTGTTCTAAGCATATCTTATCAGGTCTTCAAGGTCTGTCCTGCCTATAAATGGCTTTGAAAGGTCATAGAAGGTCTGAGATGAGCCTACTTCACAAGCTGTAGCTATGTCCTGATGTACAGCAAACCTGTGGAAGCTCCTTCATATAGAAGACTTAGAGGCTCTAACTTTAGAGTTCATCACCAGCTACACACATCACAGGAAAATGTAGTATCCATCTTTGGAAAGGAAGAAAGGAAGGACAGGCATGCCTTCAGAAACCTCACAGAGAAGGATTTTTTTTTTTTTTTTTTGCAGGGCACTATGAATTAACTGCTTCAGCACTGGAATGTAAAACATTGTTCTTTTATAATGATGCAATGTATTTTAAATATAATGTTTGAGAGCTATCTGAATACAGAGAACATCAGCAAAGAATAAGAGCTCATGCCCTTTGCCTTGAGATACCACCTAAGACCAGATCAGCATCTGGGTTAAATCATTTAAAGATACTGGCAAGATAAAATTTTGTAAAATCCCATGTTAACATTATTCTATCAATTATGTATATATTACATTAATATATATGCTTTTATTTGCTAGTTTCATTAAAAGTACCTCTGGAAATGAATATATACCTATTATAGAGTTGATTATTTATTATTTATTATGTGTGAGAAATTTCACTAGTTTCTAATGAGAGGAGAGCTTACCTACCCCCATTCTGGCACCCAGGCAAGTTAAGTTCTTTCTCCAAAATTCTAGGCGGATGTCTACCAAGAATGTGCTGATTACATTTAACCCAATTCAGTACAGAAGATACCTGAATAGCTTCCTCTGGTTCCTCCTACCCTAACTTGCAATGACTTTATGTTTAAAAGAAAACCATTATCAACAAAAAGGGAGCTGAAGAGTATCCTTTTGTAACAAGAAGTACAAGAAGCTTTAAGGATATCCAGGTGAAATATATTCATGGTTTTATCTTTGAATGACTTGTTACATGAGTACTTTAAGTGCATGTCAGGTAGAATTAGTTTTTAATGAATCTGTAATGAGTCTAATTACATTCTGCAATTCAAAATGCCGTCTAATTTTCTTCCTAGTTGAAGCTGGCCATTTGGTTTTCTTACCCACTGTAGTCAGGACAGTATTTACACTCCTAATTCCCTGAATTGTGAGCCCCTCTTGTTTGAATGAGGTAGAGTCAGTGATTCCCAGCTTGAAAAGCAGTAGGGCACAGATGTACCAACTCTTGAACAAATGGATCAGCCAGCATATTACCTTTAAGAACTGAAAATCAGCCTCTTTTATGTCTTTTAATAACAGTGAAAAACACCTGAATACACAAATATATATAATCTTATTTGATTATATTAGTTCTTTTCTCTTATTGGCTGGAATTGCCCTTTTGTAGCAGCATGTTCAAGCAATGGTGAAAAGTAGCAGCCAAACCAAATTGAAACTCCTCATAATAGGAACCTCTCTGTGTGAAACTTAAGGGTCTTTCTAATGCACTGTGAAGTAACACTTTGCAGCCTCCACAACAAATAGAAAAGACATATTCTCAGCAGGTTTAGGAGAGGAGGCAGAGGATAATCTCAAATCTACCTGAAACATGGTTACAAATAAATTATTTCTTGTATTCAACTGAGGGTGAATGCACAGTTTTAGGCTTGCAAAGAGGTTAAGAAAAGAAATCAATGTACACAAATGAAGAACCAGAGCATAATAAAATTTATGCAGAAAAGATTTTATCATCTAGGAGGGGAAATGAACATTAAATAGTAGAGAAAAAAAAACATAATAAAGAAAAAAGATGGAGAAGTATTCATTTCACTGAAGAGAGGATACAAGTCTTCTGTAAGTGAAAGCAGATTTTTATCTGTACAAATTTTGGCATATATCAGTAGTGTTAACACTACTGTTATTCTGATGTAAATTATGATGGGGGTTGGTCCCTTAAGTCCTAACCCAATGTATATTAAAGTTATTCAGAAACTTGACAGTGACTTTAAGACAGATCTGAATTAAAGCTTATTTTTTGAAAGAGAAGGTAACAGCGTATTCTCTTTTGGAAATTATCTTAATGCATATACTGCACACAGGAAAAAGAAAAAGTCAAATAATATTATTTGCCTAAGAATCTGGGGAATCCCTCTGGGCTAAAAGAAGCAAAGAAATAAAAAGAGAATGGTGTAATTTCTCTTTGGCAGGAGAGGAACAAGCGAAATGACACCAATTTATCTTGAATGAAGCAAAAATGGAAGTAGAAGAGCAAAATTCTTTCAGTTTTTCCCTAGGCTAAAAATAAATAGCTAAATAAACACATTAAAACAGTCACAACTTTTTTTTCAAGAAAATAATCCTCATTTCACAGATAAGTGAACTGTGGGGATGCAAGCTCAAACAAGGGAGGTAGTCATGCTTTAGGATGTCTACTGTCATAAATTAGATTCTTCAAATCTATTTATCTGTTGCTTCACCCTGGATTATCAGAGTTGCTGATGTTGAAATTCTGCTTGCAGCCTGACCAGAATTATCCTAGGGCTGAACACAAACAAGTTTTAAGTAATAAAAAGAGAGGTGATCCTCTGGTCCCTCATCCCAAGAGCTTCATCCCTTAGAAGTTGTTCAGATTATGTTAGAGTGCCAAACTCTCTAACACCAAAGGAACATGGGCTGTTGGCCCCTCATTTTTTTTTCCCTAGTAGTTCAAGAGTAGCAGGCCTTGGAAGAAAATGTCTAAATCTCACTTGAATCTCCACCTGTCTCAGTTTGGTAATGACCAAACTATGCAGTGTCCTGAGACAGGGCCTTTTTATTTCTTCACATCAAAACTATTCTGATTTGCTTGAAATTATTAAATATTCATTCGACGAAATAGAAGGAAGAAGGAGTACATTGATTCGATCTCTCTCTGGCCCAATAGTTAAGGCTCCGAACTCTGGTAAGGGAAATCTAGATTCCTGTTTCTGCTCCAAACAACTATTTCAGTAGGTTACGTTAAATATCCTGAAATATAGGTCACTGCCTCCATAGCAATTGGAAACAAAATTTCTTATTTATGTCAATAGGAGTTTTACCATCCATCTCAATGGGTTCAATATGTCACGTTCTAAAAAAATGTCACCTAGTGTTTCTGTATTTTCTATTCACTTTCTAGAAATAATATTTCCTCCTAGATTTCTCTGTCATTCTCAACTGCTGAATATTTGCCCCAGGAATTAATAGGAAAAAATTTCTTTCATGATTGCTGACCTCATGTATCTGATCTAAACCCACTGAGATCAGACCTGATGTGCCTATCTTCTTGTTAAATAAGTTTATCTAGCTACAGTAGATGATGATGCAGTCAATCAGAAGAAGGCAGTATATCTGAGTTAACTTAGTGTGATTAACATATTTTTCCCTACTGCTTGCTTGCTGCTTGTCGGTCAGGAAAAAGCATTCTGCTGAGTCTGACTACACTGTTTCTTTTATTTTTATCTATGTGAGTTCATACTACATTAAGAAGTGAACACAATATGTAAAGGACCAATATGCACCTAGATCTATTGTTGATTTGTTTGGTTGCCTACAGAATTTACTTTTGTTTCTGTTCATTACTTGTAAAATGCAGAAAATGACAAAAATCTCCCTTGCACAGTGGTCTAATATTAAGCTTATTATTAAAAAAAAAAAAAAACAAGAAAAAGAAAAACTAACAATTAACGCAGAAACAATTGCCAAAGCTTCCCTTTACTTCACAGGGTTAGGCTGTAGCTTTAGCAGTGCTTTAGCAGGGTAATTACAAAATGTTTATTTTGCATATCCTGGTCTAGTATGGAGGATGTGACAGAAAGTGGAGGCAGTGATATTTTAAAGAAAGCAAACTGTCTTTTGCAGAGCCCCCTTTTTTTTTTTTTACCATTCTTACACCCATAGGCTTCAAACAGCTTTAAGACACAGTATTGGAGAACTGCTTGTTAGAATCAGCCCTGTAACAGTTTTGCTCATTCTGTTGAATTCTCTCCATATAAGAAATTCGCTGATTAGTATTCAACAAGCTTGAAATATAGATGCTGAGAGTCATAAATACATGGCTGGAAGAGGCCTGATATCTAATCCAATTGCTTGCCCCAAGGCAAGATCAAAAGCAGCTAAAGTATTTCTCACAGATGTTTATCCAGTCTATTCATAGGAATGTCAGTGATGGATATTGTACAATGTCTCAAGACAAACTGTTCTCAAGACAAACTGTTCTCAGGACAAAGAACAAAATTTCAAAACATAGCCTTCTGTTCTAGGGCTAAGAGCTAAATGACAGCAGTTTGAGAGCTTTGCTATACTGGTAAATGTCCTAATTTACATTAATATACATATCATCCATAGGGTGCATATTTCCTGCATGCTGTACTGGCAGTTGGGACTGTGTGAGGTGACTGGGGATGTATATGGTGAATTGATTTTCAAATAACTTCACTTATAAAATAAAAAAATGTTGCTATCTGGCTATGTGGTTTAAGGATAACTATCTTAAGGATGCTACTTTTAGCCATATTAAGAACAATACTGGCATCTTCACAAAAGTCCACATATTTTAGGACCAAAAATGTCATTAAAAGCTAGGAGACTTTGTATTCAGAAAGTTACGTGCACACTTTAGAAAGGTACATACAGTGCTCTGCCATTTGATAGAAATTATTATTGAAGGTATAAACCATAATGCTGTTAGCCTAGGATTTGTGAGTACTTGCTGAAAACCCAATGTTACCTTGTCATGGTTTAATCCCAGCTGACAATTAAGCACCACAAAGCTGCTCACTCACTCCCCCAATGACATATAGGGGAGAGAATCGGAAGAGTAAAAGTAAGAAAACTATTGGCCTGAGATAAAGACAGTTTAACAGGTAAAGCAAAAGCCACACACACAGGCAAAGCAAAACAAGGAATCCATTCACCACTTCCCATCAGCTGTCAGCCATCTCCAAGAAAGCAAGGGTCCATCATGAGTAACAATTGCTTGGGAAGACAAATGCCATCACCTGCCTCCTTCTTCTTTCCTCGGTTTATATGCTGAGCATGATGTCATATGGTGTAGAATATCCCTTTGGTCAGTTGGGGTCAGCTGTCCTGACTGTATCCCCTCCCAACTTCTTTTGCACTCCCAGCCTACTCACTGGTGGGAAATGTGAGAAAAAGAGGTCTTGATGCTGTGTAAGGACTGTTCAGCAACAGCTAAAACGTGAGTGCATTATCAACACTTTTTGGGTCACAAACCCAAAACATAGCCCCCTACTGGATACTGTGAAGAACATTGACTCTATCCTAGCCAAAACCAGCACATACCTTAAAGTGAGCATGCTCGTGGAATTAAATATTAAATGGAAAAAGATAGTTTTACTCAGCTCCATCAATGACACTTTCAGTCCAGTATGACAGGGAGTAGAAAGGAACTATGAAAACAACACTTAAATGATGAAAACTGAACAGATATTCCTACATAATTATTGTGCCTTTATCTTTCTTCTATTGTTTGTAAGGAATTTTGTCAGCAAACAGATATGAAACACTGAACAGCAAGTTTCATGAGATTACGTTTAATGCATGAGATGCACTCTATTCCATTAAAAATATTTTTGGAAAATGAGAGGTGTTCCTAAGTGTTAAGGGAAATCTATCAAAATCATATAAGCATGTATAAAATAAATGTATGAATGTAAGTTTTAGCTTGACTCTAGCTAACATATAATAGACAATTATTTAAATGAGTAGGATTTACCATAACACTAGTGCAAACGTTATTTTTTCTGTTCAGTGAATTACAAAATTTTTCTATTGTTTATTTGCTACAAGAGAGAGTGTTTGTCTTAAAACCTCCGCTCTGTATTTTGCTGTACCCATCCTTCACTCCTAATAAAGTCAGAGGATCTGTAGGAGGCACAAGAGGACTCAGGTGTATCATGGATTGTCAGAAGGATGAAACATTAGCTTCTCCTGTATATAAACCCCTATGCTGAGAAATGAGACAGATGCATTGAAAAGGTATTATCAATATCCTCGTTTCTAGAAAGTATTCAGCATTTATCATTCACTTAAAAGAGCCACTAAAGCATTCCTATATCGCAGTCCTAATTTGCTTGTAAGATACCTTCTGAGGCTTAAAACACACACAGTGACTAGATAAAATGAATCTGAGGGTCTCCTCTACAATGCCCTAATAAATTAGGAAGTACAACAATCCAAAAAGTGCTGATTCATTCGACTGTCATTCTAACTTTTCATCATTGCACGAGCATTGTATGTTCTTTAACAAATCATGTCCTTCCCTGAGAGAACTTAACCTTGATTATTTTTTTTTGTTTAAGTGGAAATGTGTTTGCATAACATAGCTTCATTTCATATGGTAGGCCTAGGTCACAGAATCACTAATCCTTAAATGGTAGTTCTTTTTAGAGTTAAAGAGCTAGACCTTCGAAACTAAGTTGTCTAGGCACCTTAAAACAAGTTCTGCTTTCTCTGGTAGAAACTTGCATAACTTTGCAAGTTTGATCCAAAGTGTTTTTAACCCTGCTGACAACCATCTTTGGGAGCACTCCTGTACTCATATAACAAAACCAACAACTATCGTTGGAAATTTGATCTGAACAGACATAGCACCTCTTCTGGGTAATGTAACAAGGTTAGCCTTTTTATTATTCTTTAATAGAAGAGCAGTATTTAAATCTTCAGAGTAAATACGTCAGCAGGAGTTGTGGTTGAAGAGACATCACATTTTCTTCAGCATAAAATAAGCATCTGTCATGCTAAGGCCTGCAGTATGCCCTTAGTTTGATACCATCTTTCCTTTACATCTGATACTCTTTCTAAGCAGCTGCAGTGTCATAAATGATCGGGGACATTTAATTGCTATAACAGTATATAAACTGTTGGAAAGTATTGAACTTTTAATTGCAATGTCTGTATTCTTCCTTGTTATACTTGCTGAAAGAACTTAGCAGTGTTCATAGTACTAATGTAAGAGGGCTGAGATTAATTTAAACAAAATCTTATCCTAAAGAGCCATCCCAAGAGTGGTTTAAAATTGAGGGGAATTCAGGGAAACATTTTGAGAGGTGCCAGTGAATAGTAATTTAAAATTTTCATTTTTTTCTTGAGTAGATCAGCAATTTCAAGAAAACAGAAAGGAAAGTTAATCACTGGACTTATTCTGTCAGGCATTACATTACACCTGCTGTAATTCAGATCTAAACTCTACTCTGTGGAGGGAACTGCTTACATTGTAGTACCTTTTAGAGGCTACCTAGAGTGTTTCACATCACATGATGGCTACTTTATTAAAAGGAATCATCCAAGTAGTCTCTGAGAAATATACAATAGCTTACATAGTCATACACTATGAGCTGCTTCACTGAAAGGTTAGCAAACACCCTTCGTGCATCTGTTTTAATATAATTTTGCAGTGGAACTCAACCTTTTAGATAACATTTTATTCATGGATTATTAAGTTTACATGTTTTAAATATTTATGGAACTCATAATCCCATATGGTCCATACTGTGACACATGATACAAGTGTTTAATGAGAAAGTGTGGACATATTTATACAAAAATAGTATCTGCTCTTTCCTCTCAATAGAGCTGGAATACTCAATTGAGTAAACTGCAGTGATTTCACTGATTTTTGTTTTTATGTTCTGCTTTTTTGGTTCATCTAATCTTCAGTCATTTTTGAGGTTTCCAGCACCACACAATTATCAAAACAGCATTCTGATTAAGAGCAGGCTTAGAAATATCCTTATAAAAAAGCTATTCTTTGTGTCTGTTAGCATTTCTCAGGATACAGAATGGAACAGACTGGGCTTTTCTTCAGAGCACAGGAGTTAATTCAGCAACATCATAACTTCTTATATATTCTTAAAAACAAGACATCCTGACTTTTCAGTTTGCAGACATACCCAAGCCGATATAGCTAATGAATTCCTTATTAACTTTCGTACTGGAGAGGAAGATGTCCAATGAATAGGGAATAGAAAGAAAGGAGTTATACATACAGGAACTTAATTTTCTAACTACATTTTGCAACAACTAGACAACTGAGATGGGCTTACGAGAGGATGTAAAGATGGATGTTGCAATAAAAACAGAAGACAGTGAGACTGATTGTTTCAGGCGGAAGAGAGAAAGATATATTTGAATTTAAGAGGATTTCAACTACATCAAGAATCAATAAGATTTCAGCATGTAATGTAGACAGAATCAAGGTTAAGGAAACTCCCAAGTTGCTGGAATGAATATAGGCAGTATGATGTAATAATGAATAGCGATAAAGGAAACTAAAGTGGTCAGTGTGTTTTTTGGAGGATCTATCCGAAGAAAACCTTGAAATGTTGGTCGGGGTGAACAGCAAAAAAGAGTCACAGTTTCTTTGTGGCTGCCCATATCTGATTTATGGGATCAAGAGATGAAGAAGAAACAGTGACAGTAGAGAACATAGTTTATGTCTGGAGAGAGAGGAGCCTGATGCCTTTTTAAGCTCTCCCCTTCAGGCTTTCATTTATTCAGCCTTGGGAATGTTTCCAAAGTTTTGTGAACATCCAAAGAACAGACTGCAGGGGAAGATGTAAGATGGGAAAGGAAGATCTTGAGTGGAGTAATAAACCAGAATGCCTCTCTTGAAAAGAAAATACAATGGGTGTATTTTTGTTTAATAGATATTTGCATGTTGGTCAAACTCCAGAGAAAAGGAATGGGGAAAATTGCCTATGTTGCAGAAAAAAGTCCCATCTGCCTATCTCACTCGTCTATTCCCATCACTTCTCCATACACTGGAAAATACACTCCTATTATTCCCTATAGGCATTACGGTCTTTTTTTTTTTTTTTT
>WHYT01015963.1:358796-389928 GCA_009806455.1 Tetrax tetrax
AGGAAACACTGCTTTTTTTTTTTTTTTTTTGGACCATGAAGCCTGAACAACAATGAGTTGTGCCTTTTCTATCAACAAATCCTATAGAGCTGGATTCGGGGCTATTCCTATCTATAGCTTTTCTGTTATCCTTTCATTTGTTCAAAAACTAGCTAACCAAGTAATGACTTCTCTATCTTCTGAACTACTATGCAATATGTACAGTTATTTGTATTTAGTTATTTGTACCAAAGCAAATGCAGTTCTGAAAAATGAAAAAAATGATGACTGGTACAATGCAGTATAAGTTCAGATGCATACAATTGAAATTCTGCTGCTCATTGTCCTGAAAATTTGACCTATGAAATACAGATGGCAAATTGCATTTGCTTCAAAGACAACTGCAGTAAACAAGCACAATGGCTTTGCAAAGTTTATTGGATGTAGTCATTATCTATTTAATTTGGTTTCATATGTGTTGGATATCTGCAAGTATAAATGAGATGGTTAAATCACTCAAAGGTTTTAAGTACTGTACTTACACAAGCTACTTATTATCTACATTTTGATTCTTTCTATGCATCATCATTAACAACAATAATAATAATAGAAGTACTAATAATAATCCAGCTGGGAATAATTATTTGATGTTGTTTGTGTGGCTAATTGTGAGAACATAAAATGAATCCTACTTCTAACATATCTGCCAGCAGTGTCTGTTTATTTATGAAACTGTGAATACCCTTTGGATCTGTGAACAGTAGTTGCTTTGGAGAATATGTTTTATGTAAACATTGAAGGAAGATTGGTCTACAGCATGAAAAAATACTTAACCTTTGTGTATTAGAAAACAGATGGGTCAATAACAGGGTTGGTCTGGATTATATCTTACTCATTATTTTTATTCAATCCAAAAAGCTGGAAAAGTCTGACATGCCATACGGTTAGGTGTGCCTTTTCTAAAATGAGAGCTTATTCCACACAGAAATGGAGAAGTTAGGTTACTTAAAAGATTTCTTATAAACAACGGAGAGCAGACAGTGTGATTGTTCTGTGAAAATCTGACAACTATTGAGTACGTAATTATTTGATGTGTATTTACCAATGACTAAGAATTAATTGCCAGCAGATTTTTTATTATTAAATAAAGGTACATTTCAACTTTATTAATTTAACCCCTTTATCCTTTGTGTTAAGGAAAAATAGTTTATGAAACATAAATCAAACCTGAGGAGCTACTACTAATGTTTTCTCAATGTCTTGGAGGCATCTGCAAGCACTGCAGTAGGCAAGGTAGTAGCTTATACCTTTCTTTAACACCCTCAACCTTTATGGCCCTTGATTAGCTAGGCATTAGAATGTTTGTGAGCTATTTATTAACCTGTTATAAAGTCCTTGTATGTGTCTGCATTCACAAAATTCTAGGTGTGATCCAAAGGACAATCAGAGAAATGCTTGTTTGCTTTTCCTTTCTAAGTACACTGGAACCGAATGAAATATATATGTGGGAAAAGCAGAAATATTCCCAAGACTGCTGATGAATCGTCACCCCAGGACTTAGTGGCTGGCTGTGAACACAGAGTATGTAAGGTAATGTATTTGATGTCTCATGGAAACAACATTAGCTGCAACGAAGCTCATTGTGAAGAGGCTGAAGCACATAGAGCCAACTTACAAAGCAGGCACAGATCTTGCCTTCACTAACTTTGAAGGATGAGTCTCTACACAATGAACCGATATTTTCACAGGAGTCTCCCCTGAAGACAAGTATGCAAATCTCAAAGGAGTGTAATGGTTTTGGCTGTGATAGAGTAGTTCACAGTAATTCATATGGTGCTGTGGTTTTGGATTTGTGACCAAAAAAAAAGTGTTGATAACACACCCATGTTTTAACTATTGCTGAATAGTCCTTACACAGCATCAAGACCTTCTCTGCTTCTCATGCTGCCCAGCCAGTGAGCAGGCTGGAGATGCACAAGAAGCTATGAGGGGACACAGGGACAGTTGTCCTCAACTGGCCAAAGGGATATCCCTTACCATGTGGCATCATGCTCAGCAATAAAAGTCTAGGGGAAGAAGAAGGAAGGAGAGGACATGGAGAAGGCTGAGGTGCTTAATGACTTTTTTTGCCTCAGTCTTCACTGATGAGGGCTCTAGCCACGTCACCCAAGTCATGGAAAACAAAAGCGGGACAGGGCGAACAAAGAACTGCCCACTGTAGCAAAAGACCAGATTTGGGAACGTCTGAGGAACCTGAAAGTGCACAAGTCCATGGGACCCGATGAGATACATCCACAGGTCCTAAGGGAATTGGCAGATGAAGTGGCCAAGCCAGTGGCCATCATATTTGAGAAGTCATAGCAGTCTGGTGAGGTTCCTGATGGCTGGAAAAGGGGAAACATAACCCTCATTTTTAAAAAGGGGAACAAGGAGGACCCGGGCAACTACAGGCCGGTCAGCCTCACCTCTGTGCCTGGCAAGGTCATGGAGAGATTCCCCTGGAAACCATGCTAAGGCACATGGAGAGCAAGGAGGTGATTGGTGACAGCCAACATGGCTTCACTAAGGGCCTGACCAATTTGATGACCTTCTATGACAGGGTGACAGCATTGCTGGACAAGGGACGAGCAATAGATATCATCTACGTAGACTTGTGCAAGGCATTTGACACTGTCCCACACAACATCCTTCTCTCTAAACTGGAGAGACATGGGTTTGATGGACAGACCACTTGATGGATAAGGAATTGGCTGTAAGGCTGCACTCAGAGAGTGGTAGTCAATGGGTCAATGTCCAGGTGGAGACCAGTGACAAGTCACATTCCTCAGGGGTCTGTATTGGGCCTGGGCCTGTTTAACATCTTTGTCAGCAGCATGGACAGTGGGATAGAGTGCACCCTCAGCAGGTTCACTGATGATGCCAAGCTGTGTGGTGCTGTTGGCATGCTGAAGGGGAGAGATGCCATCCAAAGGAACCTTGGCAGGCTGGAGAGGTGGGTCTGTGCGAACCTCATGAAATTCAACCAGGCCAAGTGCAAGGTCCTGCACATGGGTTGAGGCAATCCTAGGCACAAATACAGGCTGGGCGGAGAATGGATTGAGAGGAGCCCTGAGGAGAAGGACTTGGGAGTGCTGGTGGACGAGAAGCTCAACATAAGCTGACAATGTGCACTTGCAGCTGAGACACACAAGAATCAGCCAACCTTTTCAGCATAGGGACAGAAAACTGCTTGATAGTCCCTCCACTACCAGTCCATTAGCTTGAATTTGAAAGCTGGCTTCATAAATTTTTCCTGTTGTGAATATGGCAGTAGATATGCAGGAGAGAAATAATTTGAATCAGAATCACCAGATGGGAAGGGAGATCTTCAGGACATTCAAAATATCACAGGAATGAGGATCTGAAGCACAATGTAGAGTTAAGCTATACATATTGGATGTTACCCATCTAAATTACATTTCATTACATTGATTCAATTGCAAGCCACCTCTGATTTCCAGCTGGATACAAATATTTTCAGTGTTGTTATTGTTTCACCACCGAAATTAAATTCCCAGTTTGAAACTTTTTTCCCCCTATTGATTTTTTTTTCTGTTATGACAAATCAATGACAGGCTACATTACATTTTCATCGGCTAGAAAAACAGGTTTCTTTCCAGGAAGCTCTTTATCCTTTGGATTATGGTTCTTTTTGTTACAAATGACCCCTTCTAGCAAGTTGCAGTGTATGCTCTATACTCGTGGAACAAAGCACTTTCTCCTTTTAGTAAAATCTAATTTAGGTTTTACCTGGCTCACAAGATGGATAACACTCCCAGGGGTAAAACCTCCCTGGTCTACATAGTTAGGTGCAGAGAGTCATATGTTAGCTCAATCTCTGCTCTGAATTGGTGGGATGCAAGCCAGATTTTATGTGAAAATTGTTCGGTCATGTTAGTGCTTGGCTGTCCTCACACTGCCAGTCCTGTCTCTCAGCTGGGCATCCACCACTGACCTCTGGATGAGGCTCATCTCCTTGTGCTGTACAGCAAACTGCAAGAACAGCCAGAGGCTGTGTGGGGACGTGACCTCCTACGGCCAAGTACAACAGGCGTGACCATACGACGGGGCGTCTTTGCACAGGTCACCTGTGAGGCAGCTCTGGGCATGGAGGGCTGGCAGGGAGGAGGCACATCATGTCACGTGTCTGGTAGGGCTGGGAGCCTCTCCTTCGGTGTGGCATGGACATAGCCAGTAATATAGGCAGGTGAACAACCAGCAACAGACTGAAGAGAATAGCCCCTCACAAATTTCAGCATATCACCGTATTGTATCTGTGGTAGGAAAGGGTTTCTATCTGCCCAAACTGGAGTAGCACACAGAAGATCAGGTTATTCAGAACACTTTCCAAGAGAAAGTAAAATATCAACTGGCACTTTGCTGTCATCTTTTCTTCCCTTAGTCTGGTACAGTTAGTATATGTGCCTGTGCATGTGCATGTGCATGGGAGGGAGAGACCGCTGGGCAGCACAAAATTAAAGTGAGACGAATATTTTGAGTGGTTTCTAGTAGCTTTTTGGTTTAAAGTTGAGAGTTGTGTTTGGCACTGAAAGTGCTTTAGCTTATAATGATTCTCTCTAGAAATAATTTAACAGCTCCTCTGAAAGCAGCATTTCTAACTCTCAGTCTTGCTTTCCATGCAAAGTAACCCTATTGTGAAAAGTCAAGGTGACCTCAGTCAAGGTAACCTCAGAATGTCTGATACAGGTTTTGCTCCACCTTGTAATTTATTTCTTCAGACAAAAGAAAGAAACAGAAGTATGGAGCACCAACTGAATTGTGTGAGTTCACCTCATGGAGCAATATTTGCTTCTTGTGTTACATGTGGAAAAATCTTTTTGCATTTAATGTAGTGTTTATTTCATTCAGCTGTTCTGTGTAAGTGAATATTGCATGTTAAAATATGCATATCTATATGGACATATTTAACAGAAAAAAATCTGTTAATTTAGGATGTATAAACAATATACATTTCCAAAATTAACAGGTACATTTCCTCTGATGGGAAAAAAAAACAGTCTGCAGGCTGAGTCAGAGAAAAATACTGGATTCGATAAGGTTATTCATGAAGCTAAACACACAGCTATGGCTAAAGTATATTCTTTGTTCTAAAAATAGGATTATTTGCTCCAATGTGAAAAGGAAATGTAAATGCATAAGCTAAAAATAAGTCATAAGACTTCTCTTTCACACAATAACAAAACTATGAGCTCAGCTTTGTTTTCACCCTGTATAAGACTTTGCTTATTCACACTTCACTTCAGGTTGCTCTAGTAAACAATGCTAGCTGGGTGACAGTCAGAAAGCCTGAACCAAAAGCCCTTGCTGAGGAGTGGGGGTTAAGACAGTATCATAGTAACCACAGAGACTCAGCCTCAGCTTACCTATACCTATACCTATACCTATACCTATACCTATACCTATACCTATACCTATACCTATACCTATACCTATACCTATACCTACACTATATGGACAGTATTGCATGTTTTCTGTCTAAGCTAAACACTTCACCGCATTTTTTAAGTTACTGAAAGATATGCCTCCTGAAATATAGCACTCTGAAATTGCAAACCAAAAGTGTCATTCAGGGTTAAAACAGGGGAAAAGACTTTTAAAATCAGTTTAATAAGCCGTTGTGAATTGTATACGGAGATGTCTACAATATCAGGATCTTATGATAAACTTACAAGGGCAGACTCTTCAAAGATAATGCTATTCAACCATTTTCTCTGTCAAGGAGCTGCTTCTGTAATGCTGTAAATTGAATTCCTACCACTGAAGCACCTGTTATGGGAACGGTTAAGGACATGTAACTTTGGGACTTAGAGTTGTGAGGAAAATGGAGCAGCTTGTCCACTAGTTTGTAGAAGAGCCTTACGTACACAGACATAGGTAGAGGCAGAGTTTTTTTCAGTGAATTGACATGGTTGTACAAGTAAACGCACTAGACAACAGCTTTAGCAAAGCTGGCTAGCTGATTGCTTTTCAGTCAAACAATACTAAAAATGTTCTTACTTTTAGCAACATTTTCCAGGTTGCTTGTACTTGAACTACCTGTGACCAATCTAACCAGGCCACTAGTCATACTACTGCCTGGGAATTAATCCATTTCATCCCTGATGTGTGTTAGGTTTCTGTGTTCCAAAATTCATTCTCTCCTATCTGCTCTTGGACAACAGCTACAGCATGGATCAGCTGCTTATGACCCTGTCAGGGAACTGTAATGGAAGGTACCACTTGCCCCATAGCCTCCTGAGTACATTTCTGTGGCTCCACTTCATGCAGCTTGACCACGTCCCTTCCCATCAGCAAACCCGTAACTCCCCAGTGTCCCAGTATTGCCACATCATGGAGCGATCTCAAAGCACAGAAATTGGATTCCTTCTACATGAAGTTAAACTGGATGATCTGTCCAGAAGAAGACTTAGTGCATCCCAGTTGCTAATGGAAATTCAGTCCCACATGGTTCTCTCTAGAGCTAACCTGAAGCAGCTCCTCAAGAAAACTCACCTAGAGTTTGTTTACAGCACCAGGCTTTTGGAACAAATCAGTTCCTATTAGGCTGCATAGCCATTGCAATGATAGACTAAATATTAGACAACAGAGAAAGAGAAGGGCTGTGGCTTGAAAAAAAATGGTGTATTGGACAGATTAGATTCATAAAGGTTCAGGAGTATGTCTACACCATTCATTTCAGTGAGCTATATGGTGCTAAATGTCTCTCTGAATCTGGGCTGAAGCAATCATAACCTTACACAGCTACCATGTAGGTTGATTCTCCAAATCATTATACCAACACAGAGTGGTAGCTACATCTGTTATTCCACAGTAAGGAATGTGGTGGTTCCCTCCAGACCAACACAGTGGCAAATTCTTTCTGTTGCTTTTTGTGCCATTTGTATAGGATTCCTATTTGTATAGAATGTCCTCCCTGAGACTGGTAAAAATCACTGTCTGCAAGTTGAAACTGTTAGAGACTGCTAGTAATTACCCATCTGTTTGCAGTTAATTTTTATAAGGCTCTTAATGAGGAAAAAATGCAGCACAAAGATTTGTTAGTTTTGTTTCTACTTTGTCTTGGTACTCAGGTGGCTTTCTTAGAAGGCTCTCTCACTGTAGTTTCCAATGTGCACCTGAACGGTACCAGGCTGGGTGCACCTGAATGACCTGTTACTCACAGGCAAGTGGGAACAGGAAGGTCTTTCCTTGTACACTTGACCTATTACCTCTCTCATAACAAAATGTCTACTTCCAGTAAAATAACTATGAGATCTCTACAACCTTCCAAACAGCATACGTTTTCTGGTAAAAATGAGGGAGACAAAATTGACACACATTTTTTTGGAGGCCTAATATTATATTTGGAATTACAATAAAGAGACTATTTAGCAGTGACCTCCTAAGGATGATAATCGGGTGCCTTAATTTAAATTGATTACTGCTAATTCTATGTAACCTTATGTAGGGAGATTTTGAAATAAAATGCATAATGCACAAACTCCTTGACTCCTCAGTAGAAAAAAAGAAGAAGAAAATGTTACATGAGGGGACCTTATTGTAACTCAGCTTTTGTGGCTTTCTCATGTTTTGTCAAGAATTAGTCTGAAAAAATAGGAAGAAAAAAAGCCCACCCTACACAATAGCTGCTTTATCTAGAGAAAGTCACATTCTTTTTCCTTGAATGAATTCCCTTATCTTGTGCTCTAATCCAAACACTGATTAACAGTGCTCCAGCTCTTTGTTTGTTTGTTGCTTTTTGGCAGACATTGTGGCTTTCATACTTTGCTCCTTAATTACTTGTCATTTCACCCCCTGACTGGTTTTCAAGACTCTCTCAGCACAGCTTCCACAAAAGATTCACTTTCAGACTGTCTTGTAAAGTATTATTTATTTATTTGTTACCAGGCAATGAGGCCTCTTTGCAAAGCCTTTGTCTTATATCAGAAATAAAGCTGGCTGTAGAAACGTAGAAAATATTTTCTATATTCCATGAATATATTTAGAAAAGAGTTTTACTGGTTCACTAGGTTTGCTAACTTTGCCCCTTTTTGAGGACTCTTGTCACTCCAGTAACATGAATGGTACCCTTCCTCCTGAAGAAAGAGGCCATTGAATAATAGTCCTGTATTGAGCTGCAATTTCTATAATGCTCTAGTGTAAACTATGTTTTGGGTTCAGTACATGTAAAGCTGGCTAAGGGTCACAGAAGATGGACTTTTATAGCCCAAGCACTATCCTCACCATATCTCTATGCAGTTTGTTGCTGATATGTTTGCTACAAAATGAGATGTCAGGTATAGCAGGGGATGCTATCTAGTCTTGGAAGACAGGGCCCTTGCCAAAACCAAAAGCTGCCCTCCTCTTTCTCATCCCATTTGCAAGAGCAGGAGCAGACAGTCCTTCCCTTTGGTGATGTCCTTTAGCATCGTGGCCTAGCCTGCACCTATTCTTGTCCTGCTACAGTAGGAGCATGATCTTGCCCAGGTCCCTTCTTTTTCCTCTTCTTTCACAGAGAGAGGGCAGAGGAAAGACAGAGGTAGCTTGGCTCACAAAGTACATTGCTCTGGTGATCAAAGCATGTCAGCAGGGTTTAAAGACAGTGTGTTAAAGGCTGGAGTCCTGTACCACAACAGGGCAGAGCAGAGAAATCCTGTGAAGGGGAGAGAAAGACCCTCTTCCCTATACATTGCCCTAAGGAATCCCCTAATCCCCTTGTTTCCTCTTATATCTCTCTCTCGTCTCCCAACCCTTGCTTTGTTGTTGGGAAGAGATGCAGACATAACCAACAGTACTGCAATGGTGGTAGCTATAACTGTCCAGAAAACTTATTGGGATGATAGGAAAAAGTAAGAAAAAAAATTCCACTTTCATGATATAGCTTTAAAATTACCATATCGGACAAAGAAATTTAAGGATAACTAGAGACAGAGTGTACTAAGAATAACCCAATCTGCAAGAAAATTTTGCCAATCAAGAAAGGAAATGAGTGAAGTATACTTGAAGGATGATGAATCCTCATCAAACCTCTGCAATGGATTGAGAAGGTAATTGATTCAGTTGGAACCAGAGCACAGACAAGTGTATTAGGTATCATATTGCATATCTCTAAGTGAAGTGTCTGGCCCCACTTGCCTAAAGAAGTCATTCCTCTCAAGCATCCCCACTCTTTTCTTTATGCTCTGTGCAGGGATATTGCACAGACCTGAAGAATGTTTTGAGTGCTATTGAAATGAGAGAAATTATCTTAGCAGTTAAGAAATATTATTAAAAATAATAATGCTGATTACAAAACAGCAATACTAAGAACAATAATAAAATGATAATGTTAATTAATATGAATTGCTAGTTTCTTGTCTTGGAGTCATAAATTAGGGAAGTGTTGAACCTGTTGACAAAATCATGAATCAGTCTGTTAATATTACACTTAGCATACCCTTCCTGTGATTTTCTCTAAATGCTTTTCATTGAACAAAAAGAGTTGGCTCCAGGTTAAGTTGTGTTCAAATGACTGACCTGAAGAGTGTAAGGATTTTGCTGATGTCTGAATAAATAATACAGAACAGTTGATATGAAAGTAGACATGGGCTCCTCACTTCTTTGTTGCTCTTTATTCTAAAGAGAAAAGACAGAACTGTGGAAAAAATGTTCTCTGAAGGCATGATAGGGTGAGAGAGTGAATCATGATACTAGAATCAATTTCATGCATTATTATTTCTAAAACTCCACACGCAAGTAAACATGCCCTTAAATTTAGGGCATGTTTTGAGTACTTTCCACTGAATACAGGACTGGAGGTTTTGATAAAAGAACAACACATTTTTCTCCTAGTTCCAAATGCTATTGCATGATATAGTAAAATCTAATTATACTCGTTACTTAATTAAGTCCAATTTCACACCATATATTGTTCTTCTGGCTTCACTGAAGAGTGAGTTTTCTTGCATAGATGTGTATTGCAATGGTACCTCTGAACACAAGCAGGCAGCAGAAACAGAGAGACAGACTGAGCTTTTGGCCCAGTTCTTGAGTAAACCAAGTAACATGAGCACCATTGAGCTAAGCCTAGCAGATCACTAGGCTGCAAGCAATCTCCATATATCACAGAGAATCTTACTGAACTTTCTCAACACATCAAAGCTCATTAGTCAGCTGAGAGATAATGTTACTCCTCCCTTGCCAGTTACCAACCAATATTGAATCCTTTCTGTCACAGCTAGAGCAGACATGAAGTATTTCCTACCAATTATACTGTATTTATTCATCATGCATTTCTTTTGCTGCAGAGTAAAAGTATACTCATTTTAATCAATTTCACAGCTGTATTTATTTAGAATTTAAAAAAAAAAATTAAAAATTTGAAAAATAACTGTTTATCCAGACACCAAAGCAGATCATGCAGCAAAGATAAAAATTTAGTGCAAACTTGGAGGTGATCAGAAGACGAGGTTTGTTATGAGAAAAGTTACTACTTTTTTTTTACCTTCAAACGATGCTCAAGTCCTCCTCATCAATAAGATATCTAATAACTGTCACTAAGAACCAGGAGCAGTCATGTCACTAGGCTAAAAGTGGGCCAACCTAATCTCTCGCTGATTGATCAAACAGCCAAATTCATCATTTTCTCGTCATGCTGCTGCCTAACAGCATGCCAAGGTATATGAAGAAGCAGAATTGGCTGCACTTTAGAAGTCCATCAGGATGGTATTGAGGGGAAATGTCACCTATTTTTCTTGTGTTCTTCTCTTGTCAAAACTGTAGTAATTCTGTCTTTTAAGGGACTGGAGAATTATAGCAGGCTCAGTATCTAAGCTTAGCTTCCCATAGTGACTGTCAATGATATTTCCTAAACCATCCCTATTTGCATCTACAGAGCTACTAGATTATGTATATTCACCATGGTGAGTATTTAGAGGATTTAGTATTACTGATTCACTATGTAGGTGAGAGGAGCAGAAACACAAGTTTCAGTTTTGGTCCAGGAATTCATTTTCTCTATGAACCGACTCTATGTGTCCTGGTCATTCTATGACTTTCCTTTCAGTTCAGTTACTGGGCAGATGGACAACCACCTAATTGAACTGATGCTGGGAAGTAGGTCTGCTGTCAGACTGAAATGAAACAGGATACCCAGCATTCCATTGTAAAGGCCAGAAGCAGCAGTTGCAGCAAGCAACAGGCATGCATGGCTTATTTGGGAAGCACAGAGAAGTAGGTTGCCTTGACTACTGGTAAACTGATACGTGTATTCAAATGCAACATTGACCCAGAGACTATGATAATGTGTAATAACAATATTTTATTTCTATAACTGTATTTTGGATATGGCCTGTAGCATGGCATTCCAAATATAGACACAGATCTCATTATCTTCTTTCCCCTGCATTCCTGAGGGATATTGATAGGAACCATACTGGAAAGAGGGAGGAGATTTCATACGCTTGAATATCTACAACTGTATGCCTAAGGTAGTATAAGGGAAGTCCTGATGCCACTGAATGTATCCCATTGATTTCTTTTAAGTAGGAATTTTAGACCTGAAGATATGAAGTTGCTGCAGAAAGTACATATAAAAGATCTTCCCCCAACCCCCTCTATGTTTCTGTATGAAAAGAAAAAGGATGATTAGCATCATAGAGAAAAAATACAGTGGTAAATTGATAGGCAAGAACACTTACAATAAACTTTTTAAACTTGATTTGCCACAGCCTTTTTGTGTAACATTTATGCATCTGGTCTTAAGAGATGCTTCTTCGTTGTGTAAGAAAGGGCAAGGAAAAAGAAAAGTCCTTCAAAATTCAAATTATAAGTAGAAAGAATAGTGAAAGGTGTCTGATATAACTTTTTTATATCACACTCTTCTCTTAACCAGGCTTCAACCAATGTGCAGTCCTGTATTCGTCTGCTACAGCTACCAAAACCTTTATTCTAGTTTTCCTAATAGATTCTGCTCATTTCTACAAAAAGCTGCACGTACTTTCTCTATTTTTGTTTAGGTTGTTTTTTTCTTTAATACACCACAAATCTCCACTAAGACAGAGTCTGAACTCTTATTTACAATACAGTTCCTTCATAGTGCCTTAGAGGAAATGAAAATCTGGCCCTCTGAGAGCACACCTATGAGAAATGTAACTATACTGCATATCTTGTGGTGTTTACAGGATACAGAATATTATTTAGAAAAAAGACTCTTCTCTCCTCTGTTCGTGCATATACATGTCTATGTGTTCAGTACACCATTGCTGCAAAATAGCATCATCCCATTGAGTGCTCATAGTTATCAAAGGCCAACTGTCTTTAATAAATTGCTCAGTCTCCATGGACAACTTCCCTGATGGGGAAAGGTGCTAGTTTCATTCTGTTAAAGGTTTGGATTGCATTCAGCTTAGTGGAAAGTAGATGAATATCAGCATTTCTTGAAAATAAATCTTACCTGCTGCCATTTGTAGAAACAAAATAATCATAGAATAGAATCATAGAATACTTAGGGTAGAAAGGGACCTCTAAAGGTCATCTAATCCAACCCCCCTGCAAGGAGCAGGGACATCTCCAACTAAATCAGGTTGCTCAGAGCCTCGTCCCACCTGGCCTTGAACGTTTCCAGGGATGGGGCATCCACCACCTCTCTGGGCAACCTGTTCAATCCCTCCATAGAAATCAGAACTAAAATTGTCCCTTGTTTCAATGGGAAATCACACCTCCTCTTTGGCCTTACTTATCATCATAAACCACTGGATTTTATGTTAACTGTTGTAAATAGAGTTATCATTAATCTAATGGCATTTGAACTCATTGGCTGTCACCACAAGATTCTCAGAATAAAGAAACCCCCCAAAAAACCTCATCAAAGAGGAGTTTGATAGTGGATGAAGAGCTACAACGTACATTCCCGAGAGAAGGATGCATTACGTGGCTGAGCTCAGTAAAAAATCTCAAAGCAATACACACTATCACCTTCTATTTATTTCAGGTTGAACATTGAAGAGACATCACTCCATTGTCACAAGACTAAGAAGAAATTTGGAAATTTGCTAGTTGTGATTATGCTGACTCAAAAAGGAATATGTTGATGTGACTTCCATAATGAAAGTCAAAGTAACATACTAATTCACCTTCAAGAAGGTATTTTCACAAGGGAAATCTGCTTCGGTGGATTGTGACAGTAGTGCTTGTGCTATGGGGAAAGACAAGCCAGCTAGGAAAAAGGAATCTAAGATGCCCATCTCTTTAGTTATGAACTTCGTACCTTGTTAATACCTCACTGTGCTATGTCTTCAGTATGCTGGAACATTAAGCCACTTAGAGGGAATGAGCATTCTTATGTTTCCCATGATTGTATCACAGAATTGCTAGCCCTGTTTAATGGTTGCTGATTAATTTTTAAAGAAGCACCTAGAAATGCAATGAGAGCCTTAGGAAAGGATGAGATTTACTGCCTAACAAATTAGATGGTGTTTTCCCCACTTGGGACATTTTACCTGTTGCTGTGCTAGTTGGTCGTAGAAAAGGGGAGAATCTTCCTTTGAAAGAAAACCACTGGAGGTTGCTTAAAATAGATCTTCATACCTGCAATGTCAAATTGTCACAGAGGGCAAGACAAATAACTCGTTGTTTTTAGAAGCTAATAAAGTAAATCCCACCAGTAATCAGGACAGAGTTGGCTGTTCTCTAAACACTAGGAAAAAAATGCCATTTGCTTATTATAGTTACCATATTAAAACTGGATGAATTTTGTGAATATTTAAAGCTGTGGAAAGATTCCATCTCTCTGATTTTGGAAGATCTATTAGTAAAGTCCAAATACTATAGCACAGTGTCTCAAACAGTCTGTGTTTGCATTAATGTCTGCTAGTCTACCAAGTGCCTGCGAAGTCTGGAATATGGAAACAGAAGAGGCTCTGAACTGATAATTTGTTGCAGATAGAGGTTATGAAATGTTAATTACAGGACAGGAAAAACACTCTCCTTTATGTTATCGCTTTTGCCTGGGTGGCCCAGTGAGATAAGATATTGTTCTAAATTCAAATTAGTCAAAGCAAAGTTGGATTTGCATAGTATATCAGTGACTTAATGGGAGGGAAATGAGATGATCCAAATAAAAAGCATGACATCCCTGATCTGTTTACACACTGGAACAGATGGCAAAGTTACATTTAGTTTTGCCTACAAAATCTTCAGCCACATTCTTCCCCTGCTCCCTGAGTACTGCTACTCTTTGCTGGTCTGTGCCTGCTTAATGCTGCAGCAAATGCACAATAGGCCCGTGGTTAACTTGTCAGTCAGGGCATTCAGAGAAACTATTGAAATTCAGCCAGATGCCAGTTCCCCTGTTTTAAAAGAAGTCATTATAACCTGTTACATTTGAAGGGCAATTCTGCTTTTGACTACAAGAAGTGGACTGATGTAATCTTATTTCATGTCAATGCTTTAAGCAAAGTATTAGGTTAAGCCATTCAGTTAAAGTAACTGTGAGACCTTGCAGTAAAACATTTTGGGAAGGTACATATGTGAGAAACTGTGGAAATATGACATGTAAGGGGTTAAAAGCTAACTTATTTTGAGCACCATTATTATCAAAGCAACCTCTTTGCTGACTGATGACACATGAATCAAACTCTGACCATTAGTATGCCCTGACTGGAAGATCAGTTTGTATTTATCACAGGTGAATTTACCGTCAAAACATTAAATGCCCTCATGAATAGCACCTGTGTAATGGCATTTCTTATTAATTGTGCTTCACAAGTTATGCTTATGAAGTCATGCTTGTGAGTCTGCTAGGTGGGAAAAGTATCCATAGATATGGGGTTATCTGAGGAACTCTGAGACAGAGTATGGTCTGGATCTCTAAAAAAAAAAAAAGCCTCCTAAGTTAATCTTTTGATTTTAACCTCTCTGTTCCTGGGTTCTCTCACATTGTGATAAACAATTTATGTACCTAGAAAATTTAAGCTTGATTTGTTTGGTTTTAGATCAGTGGATTGCCTGCCTATTCTGACTGAAGTGGTATCTTTTCAGTTCTGCATACCCTTTGCACCGAAGTGGTTTCTCCTGTCCCTATTCTCTGTAAAGACGTCCTCCAAATGCTATGTATTCCTCTTGGCAGTCTGGTCAGTCTGTGGACATGCATCTTTAGCTTGCTTAATTCAAGTGCCTCTAAAATTACCTCATGATATGTTCACCTTAAATGCCATAGCTTTGGGTGTATATTCTTGTAATTAGGTTGCTTCACTGCCAATTAGAGACATCAGAGCATGTGTTCAGAATGTTCTAGGACATTAAAGTGATTAATGTCAGAAAACAAACTGTACCAGTCCTAAACAAAAATCTTTCTTTCATTAATCCATTTTGAAAGCAAGTGAAAAGACATTTTCCTCATGCTTTAGTGCTTAATCTGTTCAAGCAATAGATTTTTTTTACCTTTATGATAAGGCATTAGATTATTTTTTTTTTCTGATCAGTTATCTCAGGAGATTTATTCAAAACTCTCCACAATAAGTATATTTCAGGCTTATTAGCCATAAAATAAAGGTGAAAATAATGAATTATTCGGGTTGTGTTTTCACAAATAGGTAAATCAGACCCTGATTAGTTCCCAGTTGAATCAACAGACTCTTCAACGGATTCGGTCAAATGTTGAATCAAGTCCTTAATGCCCATTTCCTGAGCACATTTGTGCACAGAGGTGATGACCTGCAATATGAGTGAGATTCAGAAACTTACAGTGACATCTCTCTGGTACCTTAGTGTACACAGGTAACCTACAGAGGCCTAATCTCAAAGGTGCTCATCTATCAGTTTCCAACTAAAAGATTCATCTTGCGGAAATATACTTCTCTCATGCATGTGCAAAACCTCTCCAGACCTTCATAGATCCTGCTTTGTTTTCTGGTCACCTAGCTGTAAGACAGGACAATGCTAGATGTCACAGCATGCAAGTATTTGTGTGTCCTGCAAGGTGATAGAGAAGTCAGTTGTCATGAATCCTCAGACAAGGGTATAAATAATAAATATAGAAAAAAAAGAACACTACTGCTGTGATAGATGGTGAGTATGAAGTCTTCTTCCAGACAGTAGGAAGGAGAGTTGTCTGGCATTTGAAGACTTAACTTTGCTGACACTAGTGCAGAAGATAAGTGTTTTAGCTTTGTAAAAGTATGTTTCTTGTAGTACCTGGGAAAATGAAATCTCTCAGAACACCTCATCTCAAAGTAAAAGCTACAGAAACTGAAAGGTATAGAACAGATAATAAAGCAGTGAGACAGAGTATTGTGGGAACTGCAACTCAAAGAAAAAAGAGAGCCAAGATATATTCTATTTTGTTTTACAAATCAAAGTATTAAAAAAGACTTACAAAATCATCCACAGACAAATCTTTCTCTTAGGACCAGAGTGCAATTGTATTGGAGAACATGCAATGGCAAAAGGAAGAATACCATAAAAGAGATATTTTGTTTCTTTGGCCTGAAAATGCATGTTAGAGACAATAGAAGACTTACCAGAAATGTGAAGCTATTTGAAAACCTTCCATATGTGTTGACACACAATGGCAGCATTTGGAGCAACACATGGTCAAAACTTCAAGGATTTGGTAAAGGAGATGAGGGAAAGGTGAGTCCAAAATGAGGAAAAAAAGGCAGAAAATGGAGGAGATAACCCAGAGAAGGTATGTGAAGTTGCAGATACTAGTTTTACAGAAAACTGGGGAGAGAATCTGGAAGAAAGTGAGGGGAGAAAAATAATTTTGTCAAGTGGAAGCTAAGAATTAGCTGGAGCAGATAGGAGTGTTATTATAGGAGTAAGGAGGCAGATGTGAGCAACTTAAGTCAGCAATGAAGTGATGCAATAACGAATGAAAAAAAATGAAAAATCATTGGGAGGAGTCCAAGATATGTTTAGAGGATTATAAGTTCTCTTTGGGATGCATTAAAATTGGTATTACTAAAATTTTACAGGAAGATTCATTTGAGTTGGATGTTAAAAATCTCCATTTAAAGTCTGATATTGTTATAGGTATTATTGTTGTCAACATCATCATCATTATGTTTGTCACCATTATATTTGTTTCTTAAAAACCTATCAAAGCAAGCAAATTTCTATATATTTTCATATTCTGAGCAAATGAAAAGAATTAGGATGTGTCTCAGGTGAGTAGCAATCTATCACTGTGCTAGGCATTTTGGCAAAATGAAATGGTAATTATTTCCTTTCCCTAAGAGCTTACTTTTGAAACATACACAGATAGCAGGTACATGCAAAAATCCAACAGACAAATAGGGTGAACAGTGTGTTACCATGGCATATTGGTTTCACTTATTTTCCCCAAGAAGGATGAAGGCAAAATGGAAGGAAAATGTACAGAAGGACATGGGAGTTGGAGTGAGCTGGCTGAGAGAGACTGTGACTTGATCAGTCTCAGAAGGGAAGAGTAGAAGACAGTTCCTCTCCAGAATAGATGCTTCCTTCAAATTAATTTTCCAGAGCCATGGAAAGTAAGTAGTGAAACTGATTGATAAGGAGGAAATTAGGAAAAGTAAAAAGCTCGGCTAAGGTGTCTGATATTTCAAGTAAACACTCTCAGCATGACATCATTTATGTTTCAACAAATTAGCATGTCCAAGGTAACTATTTCTTAGCTATAAATTCTGTCCAGTTCTACTTTTACCACATAAACAAAGATACGACTCTTTAGTAACTTAGATATATACTATTAACTAGAAAAAAAAATACATGTGGCATTCCGTGAGAATTGTCTGAGAGATCTCTAATTTGTTACATTTCAGCTAAAACATCTTAGAACTACTGATACACTTCAGAGGACTGGAAGAACATCATGGCACTGGCTAAAAATGGCACGACTAATTTGATATAAGGTTGAATTTTTAAGGAATGAAATCGTCACAATACAATTAATGCCAGCCAAAAAAATGTCGCATTAGACCTAGTGTGGTTTATGTTGATGACTGGGAAATAAACACGACATCAAAGCTGCTGCAGTGTGTGGATGACACAGAGTCCCTTGGAGGAGTAATTGCTAAGGGTAAGCAGGCAGTTGCACACTACATTCTTGCTCATGAAGGCTGTTGAAATCCTTGCAGATGCAGTGGGTAGGATCAAAGAGTGATTAAAGAAGACTTTGAACACAAATAAGAAAAATCTGTTCTGGAGCCTTCTTTGCAGTGTTCCTCATTTCCCAGATCACCTTGAGGCATACATGCTCACTTTGTGATGCTGAGCAGAGGCATAGACTCCATTCAGATAGAAGTAGCAGCATGGTTGTGAAAGCAGATCACTCCATGTATCTCTTATTAGGTAGGATGGATAGAGAAACAATCTTTACTCTCTCATTTCCCCATTTACTCTTGCACAAAACAATCCTCCAGGAGCTTCCCATAAGATTTTGGTTCCCCTGTCCATAGTTTTAATATTGCTGAGTAGAGAAATGAACCATAAAAGTGACACTTTATCTAGAAAATGGCAATGGAGGTGAAAAACAACTCAACCTATTAAGTTTATCAAATAAATACTGCAAGGTTGCTTGCTTATATTGAGTGTATATCTTCATGTGATGAAACAAACATTGGAAATTAAAGGGCTTTCTGTAGAAAAGCACAGTTAGGACAAGTTGCTATAACCTGAAATCAGACAAGTTCAAATTGTAAACTTAATACATATTTTTAACAAAAAAAAAAAGTGACTAATTGATGAAATAGACTATCCAAGAAAAATTATAGGTGACTCATTTTCATGCTTCTTGAGGCCAAGATATAATATCTCTGTGGAAAGCATGATTTCATTTTATATAATCACAGTATAGGAATGGCCAGTGAAGTTTAACGGCCTAAAATATCCTGAAGACCGAAGTGAATTAATCCTTATGACATTTATGAGTCTAGGAATCAGCACCCAAGTTACTCTGGTGTATATAGCAGCAGAATAGCTACACAATAAATGACATGCTGAATGTTGTTTTTTACATTAATAGATAATTATTTTTGTTTATTTAAAAAAATTCCTTTTAAATTGGACCCCAAAAAGCAAAACAAAACAAAACATCCTGAAAAAAAAATTGCTCTAAATTAACTATCAGTTGTGAATCAGAAACAAAACCAAACCAAGCCCTGTTCAGTGAACAGTGTCATTTTTTTCAGTTTTCCCTTGAATTAGCATTACCCATGCAAAACCTGACTCATATGATCTGAGACTCACGTGCTCTGAGAACACATGCTCTGTCCTGGAGTCACAGTTCTGCAGAAACAAGGACTGGGAATATCAAGAACTGTGGCTCCAACTGATCTTCAGGCTCCCTGGACTCCCAACACTTTCAGGATGCTGCATCTACGAGGTCTATAGCATCCAATGAGCAGCCCACATATGACCTCCTGAAGCCTGCCTTGTGTGTAGCAAAGATTCTCTTGAATGAAGATATCTTGGGGTTAACGATTCGACATTTCCTTGAGAAACTGTTTCAGTAGAAATTTTATGGGGTTCTTTAATGCTAAGGGATTTAAAATAAAAATCTAGTGTCCAAGTCCCTATGTTTTTGTTTTTCTTGAGAACAATCCTTTCTTAAATTATAAAGAATGCAGCTAATGCAGCATGTTTGTTCCCAGCGCAGAATGTGTTCCATAGCTCAAAAATACCATTTAATGAAAGGAACACTTGATGTAGTTGTTGCCATAGTAACAAGACATGTTTACACAGAAGCTGAGATGGAGAGTAGTGTGTGTCAGTGGGGCTGCAGTCGCTGGGTGAAGTACTGGAACTGCACAATCTCTGCACCTCTATTTATTCTGAATTTCCTTGTGGATTTATTCTATGCAAGGATGATTTGTGTGCAAATATTACAGTTCGTTGCAAGGAGCTATACAGCAATATAATATAATGTGCAACCTAATCTACAGTAAAGTTACCAGACCTCAAGATTTTTGCTTTTTTTTTCAGAGTTAAAAAGTATTAGCAATCAATCATGCTTTTACTTGGCACCATCTCCAAGAACTCTAGTACTAACATTTCAGCACTCAGACTCACCACTAGAAGTACTGATACGTCTTTTTGGGTGTGAAAGTCAGAAGCCAGATTCTTGAAAGCTCAGCATGTCAAGTCTTGAGATATTTTGAAAAGGTGGCCATAACTACCTGAGTAAAAGCTGCAGAACAGGGTGGATTTAAAAGTCAGATAACTTTTGTTACCTGCATGAAAAATTCAATTTTTCAAATTAGCAAACTACTTTTGCAAAGTATCTCTGTCTTTGTGGAAAAAACAACATACCCCTACCCTGCTAGAGAAAAATTTTATACATTCAGTTGACGAATTAAGACAAAAAAATTCTCACAGACTGCCCTGGAGCTACTAGTTTATGGTTTATATGGTTTTGTTACTCAACTGAGGACTACACACCCCAGGAGGTGGGTCATCAGCCTCCTACAAAAGAAACCTGCAAATATTATGTTCTGACCAGCTGTTCTGATGAGAGAGAGCATTTTGGTTTTGTTTTTTTTTTTTTTTTAATGTGAGCCAAGTCTTATTCTTTGAACCACTAGAGGTAGAATTGTGCTTATCTGCATGAAGTGCTGATCTGGAGTATTTACTTCCTTCCTGCTATCTTTTATGAGTCAGTGCAAATGTTGGATGTAGTCATCCCAATACAGGACTATGACATGGATTTTTTTTGTTCTTATCCTATTTTTCATGACTTTCTAAGAACATGGGTATCATATGTCATCACCCTGCTCTACAACTCATCTTTCAGTGAGGGGGATAACTACACGCCCATCAAACCTTTTATGACTTCCAAGAAACTAACTAGCTGCTGTTCCTGAAGTACTTGAAGAGAAAATTGCTACACACTGAACCTGACTCATCATTGCATTGCTGGTAAATTCTGTTAATGGAATAACAAGATGCTGAAGTAGGATCTATACCATCTATCCTAAAAATTTCCAGGAAGAAAAAAAAAACAAGGTTCACTCAAAAATGAAAAAGAAAAACAACCCAAGCACAAACAAACCTGTTTATTTCCTGTTTAACTCAGATGTGCAGTATTTAGAAAAATCTTATTTAGAAAAACAAGAAACATATCCAGAATATTTGCATTCTGGATATGTTAGAATTAACTTTTTGAATATTTTTGACATTTTTGTCCATTCTCTGTTTTTTTTTCAGAACCAGGTGTCATCCTGCAGTTGGTTAGGTTTTCTCACAGAAACATCATTAATTACTTCCTTATACTTATCACTTCCTATCACTTATTTAAAGCAACAAGTCAAAACCTGTATTTTCATTTTTTGCTAACCAGAGAGGAACGAGAATCACTGTTCATGTTATCTTTGAAAGAGGTCCAGATTCAAAGCATGTCACTTTCAGAGACATAGGCAAATGAGTCTATATCACACCTTTCGACTCTCAGCCCCTCCAGGCTATTAGCCTATTTCTTCCTGGTGCCAGGACTCTTCTTGCTGTAGAATGCATCTTGCTTTCAGCTCCCCTTCCTTGAGAGCTGCTCTTAGTGCCAACAGCAGCTCTTGCTGGCCAGGCTCACCTACTGTCTTATTGTCACAGTATCTTCAATGTGCCTGTACCAGAAGATGTTTAATACAGCATGATGCATTTCTCTTGTGCTCCTCTTGGGTTAGAGAGAAAAGCAAAGATACAGCTGGATGCATGATCAGTGTGCCCCTGCACAACACTTGAGGACTAAGCTCTAAGTCTTAGGGGTTTGTGCAGTGCTGGCCTTGAGTCCTTGCTCCTTGTTCTATTTGCGTTTCTCCAAAAATCTGTTTCTAGGTTGATGAGCTCCCAGCTCTAGTCCATGATTTCTCAGTGATTCCTCTGGGAACATTTCTGTGTGCAGGAAATGCCTTAGTGGATCATGTCATTCACTTGCCTCTGGCTTGGGAAGAAAGTGGTGGCTTTGTCAGGACAAAACTGCTATAGTTTTCAAGTCCAGAGGATAGAACTGGAGTTTACATTTGGGTTACTTCTTTTTTTCCAGGGCAGGATTGAGTAGCCCACTCCTAACACACTTTTTTCCCTCTGACATATCCTTAAAAATCTTCACTGCTGCAGACTGCATCGCTGCTTAAGACAGCTTAGTGCTTCATCATTAGAAAGTGTTCCTTAAAACACAGCTTAATCTCTCTGACTTTTCCCTGCTTGTCGGTACCTTCATCAACCTGGTGTCCTTTAGCATATTGCCACAGAACTATCCCATGTTTAAAATAAAGAATCACACTTCTTTCAGGTTTCTTCAAGTGGTTCTTCATTCTCTTTGCTCTTCTCTGTCCTCTTTCTTCTCTACTCAGTCAATGTCTCTCCAGATGTGCAGTATCCCAGACCGGGCATATTTCTCTAGCTGAGCATGAATAGAAAGAACGGTGTGATTGCTTCTGCATGTCTACATTCATGTTTCCACTTCTCCTTATGGACTTCCATTATTTCTCAGCAGCTTGAGTACATCATGCTCAGCTTGTGATCTACTGGACACAATAAGCCACCTTCTGTCAGCGAGTGATTTCCAGTTCTCAGTTGAGGCGGCTGATTATTCCTACCATGCTAAAGATCTTTGCCCTTGTACCCATCGAAGAGCATTCTGTTTATTTCTTCTTGTGTCAGGAAATATATTTCCATTTTAATTGTATCTTCTGAAAGTGGATATTGACTTCATCTCTCCACTTTGTCCTGCTTATAGATTTTAACAGGACATTCGCTCTTCATTATCTAAACCAGGAGAGAACCCTATTGAATGTTGTTCAATATAGTCATCAGTTTGCCAACCACTAGTGACTTGTCCCTCAGGTTGCAGACCAGATGAGCACTGTTTGTTAACAATTTCATCGAGACCATGTTTCTCTAATGTGCTTATAAACAATATTGTGTGAAACAGCATCAAAAGACTAAAGTGAAGTTAGGCATCACTTACAGCCTTTCCCCCTACATACAAAGCTAAGAGTAGAGAGGATTTGCCCTTGAAACCTGCATGTTGGCTACTGCTTATCTCCTAGCTGCTTAAAATTAGATAACTGGGTTATTTGTTCCAGCATTTTCCTGGGTAGAGAGTTACCTGAAATTTCTTGCATAATTTTTCTTCCACTTCTGAAGACCAGTACATTTTTCCGAGTTTTCTGGAAATTCACCATTCCTTCACATCCTCAGAAGCAGCTGCTTCAACCAGGTCCCTATGAACTTCATCAGGTTCACGTATGTATAAACATCTGATTCCTCTCTGTATTTCATATCGTGATCTTTTCCTCTTCCATCTAAAACTTTTGTACATTTCTTGCTGATGTTAGGCCACTAACCCTTTGAGTGAAGACTCCATTAAATGGCACTAAATGCCTTATCCTTTCCAGCACCATCAGCTATTGTTTCTCCATCTGGCTGAATAATAGAGCAGGCCTTCCCTTCATTTTGCTCTTATTACTCCTACTAAACAGTTTATTGTTACTCTGCATTTCCTTTGTTAATATTGGCTCATTGGTACCTATTAGGAGACGATTATATTATCACAATAGACAAAAGCCAATATATTTTTTAAACAAAACATTGGGATGCAAGCAATTGCTATTATTACTATTAATAATAACCTAACTGCACCTCTGATACTTTTTGATCTCCTTTCTAAGGTCTTGATGCATGGCCTGTTGTTTTTCCTCAGAGGGGAACAGTGTGTTTCTCCCGCTCTCATAAGCAGCCCTGGGCTGCAATGGCCCAGCACTAATAGAGATTGTCTCAGCAAGTCTAAGTGCTGTTTTGCACTTCTGTTCTTTCCAGAAGCAGTAACATGTTGCTAACAAACTGACCAGACAGCCTTCTTAAAGCCAAGTATTATTTATTTAGAAGCAAGGCTTTTCAGAGAAAATCAATCTTTATGCAATAAGCTGTCTACTCACATGTTTAGCTCAGTGATTGTCTACACATGGTGATCTTGATAGGTTTAAGTTGCCAACACACCCTCTTTAAGATCTGAGCACAGTAATTTGTTCCTTTAGCTCAAGTATCAGCTCCCTCACCTTGGGGATAGAGCTGAATATTTTTTTTTTACAGAAAAATAGACTTTTACATAATTCTGTTTTCCAGAGATAAAAATGCTTTATAAATATTTTTTCATAGCTTTTGATTCACCTGTTCTGAGCACTGGCAAAACGTTTTTCTAATTTCGGGAGATACAGCACAAAAAGAAGCTGTTGCCATGGATCCTCTCCTTCCCTTCTCACTGGGTTCTTTTGGAATAAATTTATCCAGATCCAGCTGTTGCTTTCCTGCTTGATTTTTTTTTTTCCAGTGGCCTTCTATTAAACAAAAGCAATACATTATTTACAGGATATGTATCTCATTGGCAAGATTGCCTATAAGGCTCCCAAAATTGCTACATGGTACTTATTCAGCTCACTGTCTTACATTATTCCCAGTATCGTACATGATGAGATTAATTGTAATGACAGTAGGTTTTCTGCTCTAGGGAATGTGTTGCAGCTGTTCCAGAAAACTTTTTAACTTTATTGCCTAAAATGTATCTACATGGGCTAGTAAGAGATGAAATCCTACTTTTTCTTTTTTTTTTTTTTTTTCTCCTTGTTCTGCATATGCACTTTCTCAACTGCCTTTTCAGGTACTTGTGGCATCTCAAATGAAGGAAAAAAAGGTCACATTGGGATGTTATCAGACAGTGCTTTGAAAAGGGGAAGGCTTCTCCAAAGGTTTCATAAAATTTAGGTGACTCCTCTTAAAAGAACATAATTAGAATTTATTCTTCGAAGAGGAACTGTAGAGTGGGTGGTGAAAAGGTCATTCAAATGTTTATGATTATAATGACCCAGCACATATAAAGAAAAAAAAAAAACCAAAACATCAAAGCTGATATGTTGCATCAAATGCTAATTGTAGTTACTCTAGTAAGTCTATATACAAATGCTAGTTGTACACCGAGAGACAGAGTGTGAGGCCCTACATTATTACTTCTGGTGAGAAACTCAGAGCTGTTGCTATGGCTGTGTAAGAATTATTAGCAGGTATGTCTCTAGGTTGAAGGCCAGAATAGAGAGTGGATGATTATTGCTTAAAACTTGCCTTTTGGTTTAAGGGACACCTAAGTCACACAACACGGGAATAAGAGGATTTATAACTGGACTGCCAAATTCTTTTTGGTCAAAAAAGGGTCTTGGAAATTTAAAAAACTCACAAATCAGGCCTGCAGTTATTAAGTGAAAGCACAGGAAGAAACTGGGAGGCCCAGAACTGCTTAGGATTCAACTAGGGGTAATCCTAAGCAGTTTGACACTCCCGCCAGTCAACCTTTCTCTTTGTGCCTAAGGACTTCACTCTAAGTATTAAGAAGGATCATTTTTTTGTTTCATAGACATAATATTGATGCAGTGTTCTCAATGCTCAGACATAACATTTCAGTACGTGTGAATAATACGGCCTTCCTGGGCTTCCCCTACCTAATGCATCAAATTTACGTAAATGAAGTATTGAGATGTTAAAATGAACTTCCTGCTGACCACATGAGGTTAAACAGCTGCTGCTTTTGAATGGGGAATAGGCTATTGAAATATCAGATGTGGACTTCATATGAAAATGTTATAGAAAACCATAAACACTTGTTGAAACCACTACTTTTTTTTCTAGTATTTAGGCTAATTGAAAGCCAAGGGGAAGTTCTTGTGGCATAATTTTGGGGTATTTATATGGAAAAGCAAATACTGCTGCTTTCTAATAAATAATTTATACCTTGATTTAGATGTACCAGTGTCTTTAGTTTACAAATTTTGCTAGACTGACTAGCTAGTGCTCTTTACCACAAGTCTTAGTATGGATGTGCTTTTTCTTCCTTGCACTTGAATAGGATCTGGATTTGTGTGACATTAACCTGCAATAAACTCTGTGGTTCTTCATTGTGAATCTGTTTGATTCATTTCAGCTCTGATCCTGAGTGAAATGTACTTAGCAAGTAACACCATTCAACAGATTTAATTATTTTCCAGCAATTTTCTCTTCCATAGACTAAAACTTGTGGCCAGTAAAACCCTCATGTCTTACAGCGGTGGATCCTAATCTGCTAGGGTGAAGGAAACATCTGACTTTTGACATGTCGTTGAGGATCTGTCAGTGTCATCAAAGGGCATCTTAAACATATTTACTCCTTCTTCCAGATCCTCTGTATTTCATCTAGATGATAGACTTCATTGAAGAAATTATACATAGAGAGAAGTTTTTTTAAATGTACTGTATGACCTACCATCCCTCTGAGGTCAGGGTATTTGGTCTGGGAGTGCCAAGTCACTTACTATCTTCAGGGCTGCAGAAAGGGACCTATTTCAGGGGACACTGAGATGAGAAGAAGAAACCAGAGCTATCACCAGAGTTTGGTGGTAGCTGATGAGACCCAGTGTTTGGGAAGCTGTCATCTTCAGTCAGGTAGAGTAGAGGGAGGTTGCTGGGATGTGTGGCTTTGGGAAGCATCTATATGGCCTGATCAAGCCAATCAGAAGCCTTCTTTCTCCTAATTTGTATCCAAGATGATTCCTTCCAATACTCAGTTGAAGAACTCTTGTGTGCAGAATTGAGGCAGGTGCTGGAAAGGGACATCTGGAAATTTCAAAATGTGATGGGCCATGATCAGCCATTGAAGTTGTAAGCTAGTTGTTGCTGTTTGCTATTAGGGAAAAACCCTGGCTGCAGGCAATGTTGTTGAGGTATGTTTAGTGCTGCAGTCTAGAAAAGCCAATGGAGCCTATCCCAGGAATGATACAGTGTTGGCTGGGTACAGTGTAGTGTCTATTATATCCTTGCCGTACAAGCCATGAGACAGTGAGTAACATACATCCATCTAATGGCTCATACATAGACCAAACACTTGAGTACAAAAGTAGAACTGCTCACTGAGTGTCATTGCAAAGCTCATACATCTCAGGCACTGGTGGTAACTTTATGTATACAAGCCGCACTTTATATCCCTGGGTGGAATAAAGATCACACAGCAGTTAAGATGCTGTTAAAGCTTAAAGATCAAATATGTGTTTGGCTTTGTTTTCCTTTTCTTGCACTCGTTATTGTGATCACTACAGAGACAACTTTAAAAGATCAGTGTGAGAAAGCAATACCACTCATGTAAAATCTTTGTCTAAACCCTTGACTAATTGATTTTTCTTACTAATAATCCTGTCATTATGAAGTCACACAAAATACTGTGCCCATTGTGACTGCTGAGGAAATATCTATGATGTATGTGGTTGTCAAACAGAGAGAAAAACCAACAATTTAGGTATGAGAAAAGTTAAAAAAGGTCAGAAGTTGAAGTTGTTGTGTATTCAAATAGACCATAAAAATAAGGATCAAAAGTAAGACAGGCAATATACAACATATTAAGAAAAGTGCAGACATTTAAAAACAGATGTTTGAGTATTGAGATTTAGATGTTCAGACTTGCAGACAGGTCATTCTGCACTGATCCTCAGGAGCTGGTTTTCCCAAAGGCATAATCTTAGGATGATTTGGAAACGGACACCCCAGTTTTGTGGTGAAAAGGGATACCATTGGCAGGATACCACACACTTCTCTGGGTTCATTCCTTTGGAATTTCTTTAGTGGGAATGGCAGAGAAGGGAGTAACGCTGAACACAAGTATCCTTAGTCCATGGGCAAAACATCTTCATTATATCTGCAGACCTCCCCCAGAGAGCAAACACTAAACTGTGATGGATCAATGTCGAGCATCCAGTGGTGGCTCTCAGGTCAAAATTAAGTGTTAAGTTTCACTGAGAAGGTAATGAAGAAACTGTATGTCCTTGTTTGCTCCACTCTTAAGGAGGAACCTTGCAAAGGCTCAGTAACTGCCAGTACAAAGCAGAACTAACGTACAAGAAATATCATGCCTTTAGGCCTAATTACATTTTCTCCACATATGACTATATACATAAGATGATAAATAGATGCTTTGGGGTTTATACTTCATATTGCTGTTATTTCCATGTTTTTATAACAATAATAATGTGATTGCACCAACAAACAGGTTCTATCATATTGTTTATGCACTGAGGCAGTTACATTGTGCCTCTTAGCCTGGCACGCCCTAGAAGTTGCGTGAGGTTAATTGCTGTGTATGTATGAACAATAGAATAATCTTGTCATGCTTATTTCAACTGATTATTGTAAGATGCAGTTGTGGTTTAACTCCAGCTGGCAGCTAAGCAGCACATAGCCACTCGGTCACCCCACTCGGTGGGATGAGGGAGAGGATCAGAAGAGTAAAAGTAAGAAAACACGTGGGATGAAATAAAGACAGTTTAATAGGTAAAGCAAAAAGTGTGCACACAACCAAAGCAAAATAAGGAATTCATTTACTACTTCCCATGGGCAGGCAGATGTTCAGCTGTCTCCGGGAAAGCAGGCTTCCATCATGCATAACAGTTCCTTTGGAAGACAAACATCGTCACTCTGAATGTCACCCCTCCCGTCTTCTTCCCCCAGCTTTTTATTGCTGAGCATGACATCATGTGGTATGGAATATCCTTGCGATCAGTTGGGGTCAGATGTCCCAGCTGTATCACCCTCCAGCTTCTTGTGCACGCTCAGCCCACTTGTTGGTGAGGCAATGTGAGAAGCAGAAAAGACCTTGACTCTGTGTAAGCACTGCTCAGCAATAACTAAAACATCCCCATGTGATCAACACTGTTTTCAGCAGAAATCCAAAACATAGCCCCATACTAGCTACTATAAAGAAAATTAACTCTATCCCAGCCAAAACCAGCCAGAGATGTACTTTCATTTTATGATATGATTTGTGGGGGATTATATAAAGAAAAACAAACAGATGAACCTGCATTCAGATGTGCTTCACCATCAGAGGATTTATGAGCTCATGTACCTGATGGAATTTGTCCTTAAGAGGGCCAAAGCAGAGTTAAAGCTTCAAAATAAAACTTGAAATAGCACTTTTGTATTTAAAATTCATACATTGAGTGACTGGCACTCTCTTTCATACCCTGTTTAGTAGCAGAATGAGTTCTGAAATAGAAGTGAGAATTTCAGCTGATTATATAATTTTTCTTAATTTCATTTCTTATAAGCCACTGTTGTGTTTTGTGCCTAACAGATACTTATCCCGTTCTGAAACAAGAAGTGAGATAAGCTTATATATATCTCAGAAGCACACATGTGATCCTTGTGGAATAATAGGTGAATGTAAATAGAGAAGATGCTTACTTGCTGCTAGTGTTCAAACTGCTCAATATTAACCTGGAAATATTGTGCCAACTGTTGCAACGAACATTTCTGTAACACGAAGGAACGCTTCACAGCAATGCCCTTATCAACACACCAAAAGGGTTTCTAGAGCACTCTTTTGTCAGTTCCCTGACAAAACTTTATATCATACAATGCTCTTTTTTGAGACACACATCTATAAAACTGACAGGAAGGAAAACAAATTGGCTTTATTCCCCCCTGTTCGTATATATAGATCACTGTATTCCTGGCAATTCTCCAATGCCATTTCCTTGTCTTATTGGTATGTCTGTCTCAGAGACAAGTACTGCCTGGTGCTAAGTTGGGTGTTGTTATTTTTATTAAAATTATTTAAAATAGTTTACCAAAGCAATCTCTGCATTTTATTCTCCCTTGATCTGAACACCTTTGTGTCTGCAGGCAGAGTCAGGGCTGAGTTTCTCTTAACAAACTTTGATGAGGCAATATATCAGGTACGTTTCAAAATAGATATAGTGTCAGGCTTACAGGACTCCTACAGTATAAATCATAACTCAGGATAGATTCCCTCTAGTCTACCCACTGGAGTCTGTAGAGTCTTTGCAATCTTCTTTCTCCTTTGCCTCATGATACAAATGAATTGTACAAAATCATTTAGCCTTCCTTGCTCTTAAAGGCACAAGAATCACCAGGAAAATCTCAAGTGTCTTTTGTTTCCAAAAGCTGATTCTTAAGCTTTTTAATCCTCACTGGACAACAAGTTGTGATAAACAAAATCTACCTTTCATTTACTGAGTACTGGCATCCTCAATTCTTCTGCTTTTTGATCTGACTAGACTGTAATGAAGATGAAAAAATAACTTTCCAGGGCATCTGGTTGTTTTGATCCCAAATGAAAAGAAAAGTCCTTTCTAAGTCTCAGGAAAGGTGACAATTTCTGGATGCCATAGGCTAAAAATTCCTGAGAATGTTTACATTATTTGTATTTATTTATGTGAAATTTATGTGACGGCAAGGACATAAAGTTTTCCTCTCTTCCTTAAACTTGCATTTTGCTAGTGTGACAGCTTTTGATTGGGGAAAGACTTTCATTTCACTTCTCTGTATGTTTTTCTGCTTCCTCATTTGTAGCTTTATAAGGTTTCTCACCTAGAGAGACTGATAGGGGCATGGAGCTAATGAGAATCCCATGAGAATGTTGTGTACTCTGAAGTGCCGAACTGCAGAAAGTATCAAGCTGAGCTAGTCAGAATATTTTAATAATTGCATGGCATTGTGTTGTTTGCCAAAGTTGAAGCAACTTGTGGAGATTCATCAGTTCTGATGAAGTTTAAGGACAGTGACTGAGGCTCTGGCATCTCTGATCATTTCTGTTAAGAGAAAGAAAGAATAGGAAAGCTTAAAGCTTTAAAGCTAACATTTCAAATCTGAAAACAGGCTTTTTAATGTGGTTTCATTATGTCTGAGGACTTTGGTTTTGCCTCATCAAGAAACTATTTTTCCTGAAACCTCAAAAGCTGTCAAAGTTGGAGTTAGCATCCTTGAGTCTTCTTAGTTTTCAAAGTAAATGAAAAACTTCCATAGTAGCTAATAGGCTCTGAAATAAATTCTTAGTGGAATAGGGCTGAAGTGTTGTATAAAAATTACTTCTCTGCTGTCTTAACAAGCAGTTTTCTCAATTACATCTCAAAATGAGTCAGTAGCATCAGATGATCCAGCATCAGTGAACTGCATTTCTGTGAAACCGTTGGTGAGCTGAAATTCAGACTTTAGTGAATCAGTATATATTCTGTATCAGAATTTGTTCAGCATGGAAAATATGAAGTTGTTGTAAGGTGCAAAGGCTGCGGATTATAAGAGAGCATCCCAGTTTGTCTTCTGGATGTTTTCTTGGTAGTTTTTTTCTGGT
>WHYT01015963.1:389948-403144 GCA_009806455.1 Tetrax tetrax
AAATCTTCAAGCCTCCTTCCTGCACACTTATTTTTTAACTAGTATTGGTCATAAGTCATTCTGTCAGAAGATCATGAAAAGAATGAAAAGAATTAACTGTCTGAGATGGAGAAAAGTCATTCTGAACCAACCGCTCAATTTGACGACAAAAATGTCAGCATGGGTGATGCATCCCTGTGTTAAAAGAAAGTCTGAAGGACAAACTGAAAAGTGGTCCTTGAGAAGGGAAAGCCCCACATAAGTAAGAGCTTGCAACCAAATGAAGGTGAAGCAGGTCCAAGCACTGCATAGCAGGAGCAGAAGCAATGACTGTAGCGGAAAGTTTTTGCTGGCCCTTGGCAGCCAGCTGGAGAAGGAGCAATGTATTTGCAGGGTGGCCACAGGAGACTGGCTGAAGTAAGTTACTGGTTTATATGAGCACTCAGGACTAGGTTTGGATGAGTGCCCTGGTGGGTCCCGAGGGTCAAATCCTGCCCTGCAGGATACCAGCAGCCTGATGAAGAGAAGACTCCTGACTTCAATTACCCTCCGTCACTCCAAACTCGAGGGAGAGTGATGGCTTTGATCCAGGATTATCTTTACAAGACCATTTCCATTAAAGCCAAGTGAGAACTTTTTCCCTTCTTAATCTCTAAACTCTTCAGTTCCAGTAAACAGAACTAATCACGAGTTGTTCTGGTGTTACTAAATAAGCAAATATGTAGCTGAATGATATACTGCCTGTCATTTTATCTCTGTTTAAGACACAATATGCTTTCTAACCCTATGACATCCCTTTGTGTTTTTCATAATTGGAAAAAGTGTTGGCATTTAGATTCAGCACAGTGTTGGATACCAAAAAATTGACCATTTCATGTAAAATCTGTAGCTCACTTCTAGAGTTGTAATCAGGTGTTTATAAGCCATTTAAGAAAAACAAATTAGTGTTCTGTAAAGACTGCTGTTGGCTAGGCTATTAACTGAGTTAAAGTACTCTAAAAACTTTGCAAAATTTAAAAAACCAGCTTTATAAATATCAGATCTTCTGAAAAAGATTGTTTTGGTTTCTGTTTAGAACTGTCTCGAAATCTATGTACTGATATTTTGAATAAACGCTTTCTTATTATTTTGTATCCATTCCCAAAAGTAATACTTGCAATGGAAGTGTGAAAGCAATGGAACAAGATGACCCAATAAATTCCTGAAAGGTATTTGAAACAAGCCCATTTATAGCAGAGTGCTCACCTAATCATAAGGACATTTACCATTGGTGAAAATTGTAGGTGCTAGATGATTTCAATTACTCTTAGCTATCTAAGGCACCAAGCCAGCTGTTAGCGACACATGTATTTGACTTCAGAAGACCATATTACACCATCGAAGTCGCAGAAAAGCATTTGTATTTGCAGAGTTGGGACATAATCAGGCATGTCCTATTTCATTTGCACACAGGAACACAAATACACAAAGTGAGTGTAAAGTAGGCATAAAAATGAATGGATCTGAAAATCAGTAGTTTACTCCTACCCACTTCAGATTTGTTTAGTCCTGATGTAAGTAGCTATACAGTAAAAAAGAGCAGCTGGTTCTTTACATCTGTTCAACAAAGTTGTGTGATTTTGGCATGTAGGGGACAGACGTATGTTTTGTAAAAGGAAAAAAAAAAAAAGAACCTCCCCAACCCATTCCTGTTCAGTTCATGTTTATACCTTACAGGCCAAGTTCTCAGGTCTGTGATCTCGGGGAAGGCAATGAGTTTGCCAGATATATGCAGAGAAGGAATATGAAATTGAATCTGTGACAATATCTTACAGTTAGCTTGATAGTTATGGTAACATTTGGAGCCATACCATCAAAGAGAACAAGTAGATTTATCAATGATTTTGAGGTGAAACAAAATTTTCTACTTTTGTCAAGAGTGGCTAGTGTTTTCAAATATATCCTAAATGAAATTCTCACAATATATACATTATTGCAGGTAATGTAACTTAATCATAATTGACTGGGCAGCTAATATGTGAATAAATTCAAATCTAACTGATTATTGGTTCTGGTTGGTTGCGATGTGGTAAAATGATGTGGCTAGAAAAATCTTCTTTTGAATTCCCTGATTTCTTCAGGCTTCATTATCCTTGAAACTGTCAGTCAACCCACATAGGTCACCAGATGCAATTCAGTCTTTACCTTGAGAAAAAAAGTATGGGAAACTTCTGCAACATCTTTGCATTTCTGCTTTTTCCAGAGTTTCACTTCTTTTCTCCTTCTACTGAACTGAAACAGGATAGAGTCCAGTTTAATTCTTTTTATTTTGGACTTTTCAATCTTTTTGAAGCCATTGGTCCCAACAGGACTACAAGAGATCTTTCTCTCATATTTTGAAATTATCAATGGTGTAAAGGAGAACATTTCTACCCTGTAACCTTGAAAAAATGTCTCAAATTTATATGGGAATAAAATAACAGAGTTTTCAATTCATTGGCTAAACAAAAAAAACCCCTCTAAATCTATAAAAGTAGTTCAAGTCAAGCCCAAATAAAAATACTCTCCTTCCTTTTTAAATGAAAAAAATAAAGCATTGTATTTAAACTAAAACTTTCCTTTGGAGAGGATGGAATCTTTCTATCTATTTAAAAATTATGGTGATTTCAGAATGAAAATTCTTCTTAGAAAAAAAATAGCATTAAAAGATTTTGTTTTTTCATTTTAAAAAGTCTGAAGTTGTCATGAAGAAAGATTTATTTTGCTGCTAAATATACAAATAATGCTATTCTCCGGGAAGATGTTTTGTTTAGCAAAATCACTTTCTCAAACTCAAAAAAGACCTCCCTACCTCTCTTTTGAAAAGTAGTTTAGTCACACGGGCTGCATCCTCACTGAAGAGCACTGGAGGGGGTTGTTCCTGCTGTACTTGCAGAAGATTATCACCAGGGATTTTTCTTCAGTCAGCTCCAGTTGAGGAAATTGCGTACAGCAAAGGAAAAGTCCATCTGCTTCCTATTTAGATTGCCTAGAACATGTCCTATTTTCACTTCCGTTCATCTCAAATACCAAAGGCAGATCATCTAAATTTTTATTTCTGGCTAGTCCTCTGATAGGTAGGCTTGCTGCCTGTGGGGACTGTGGTCTAAGACAGGATTAGCTCCCATGTCTTTCACTACACTTGCTTTCCCTTCTCAAGAGCTGTTCTTTTCCTTTCTCTAGGTGCATTTACTTCTCCTGGGAGTGATCAGCTTATTTCCTGACCCATAAAACTGCATTATTCTTATTGGTATTTTCCTCTGTGAACGTCAACAGGGAAATATTATGTGTGAGAACCTTAATTATTCATTAGCTTATGGTCAGCTTCTTCATAAAACTTCCTTTAATTACCATTTCTGTTGATACAATAATAATAAGCCAATAATATTGTGTCTAAAACACCCCCCCCCTATTAAGAAAGAGGTGGAAACAGATGCTTAGATTGGATGGCTGGCAGGTTTCTGAAGTTTTTCTTCTAATGCATGAAAAGCCCTGGGTAGACTTGCATTCAATTTAATGCAAATAACTTATCTTGCTTTAAATTGCACCCCCTCTGCAATTCGATGCCAGGAAACCTATTCAGAAGAGTTCATCATTTGTCTATAAGAGGAAATTATTTTTCTCTAGTGAGTTTCTAAAGCTTAAAAATATATTCCCAGAATGGCCCTGTAGCATACAGCATGAATTTTTTAATGCACTCATTGTAAAACAGCAAATGAGATGCTGTCGACTGTGCTATGCACTCTACTTTTCTTCAAATCACATGTGAATATGAGCTTTCTCAGCTGTTGTTTGTTTGTTTGTTTGTTTGTTTGTTTGTTTGTTTTTAACAGAATCATACTTGAGTCTGAATTTCACAACATATTCAGTCTTTAGATCTCACAAGGTATTCACTGGTGATAGTTTATTTGACAGATCATGTCTGTTCTATTAAGCATTCCTTTAACATTGCTCTGTTTTTGAAAGTTCCATGTTAGAAGTGTATATATATATATAATAGATAAGTGTATGTGCATATATACATACATATGAATATACTAGCAGTTCTTATAAGTATTCCTTCTCTTCTATGGTGGTGACCTATTTGGATATGAAGCAGGACTGTCTGGTCAAATAATGGTAATATCTAGATTAGTTTTCTTTCCAGATGCAAGATTATGTGACACTTTCAGCAAGTTTAGATAAAATGCATCTCCTAATACATCAAATATTTTACTCTCTAGTAGTCTTCCAGTGTATAAGAGGCTGTTAGAAAGGGGACAGACAGAGAAAAACTGCACAGAGTGTTCAGGAACATATTGAATATAAAAGTTTTATTGTCATCTGTTCAAAGGAATTAAATTACCTATACAAATTATCCCAGAGCATTGTATTCCTAGGACTATAAAAATATCATAATAGAGTTAAATGAAAGAAAGAAGTCACTGGTCTTTTTGAACTAGGTGTTTTACAATTAAAAGCACAACTCGCTTAGGAGAAATATGTTCCTTAATCATTTCCCCTCTTCTAATGACCCTCCTTTCTCATCCTGTTGATAATTCGATTTTCTTCCAACTAAAAAACAACAGAAGAGATGTATAAGATGAAAGCCCTCAAGCAAGAAGGTCTCAAAGCACCAAAGAAATCAAAGTGCCTGTTGCCATCTGTGGTAAATCTGCTGTTTACAGCCAATATGATAACTCAAAACCTTATCTATCAGCAGTGTAATGACATGGTGATTAAGCAATAGTGATATTAAAGTTCAACAGTTTTATTTGAATATGACAGAGCTTATACTCCCTCTGATTCCTAAAAATTGGCTTATCAAATGATAAAATTACTGATTGTTAAAAACTGGTCTATCAGATTATAAGATTAGTGACACAGTGGTTATACTTCATCATTGTACAAAAGTGGATGCTTATTGTTATTACAGAAGCCTATTTCTTTTCATTCACAGTAATTCCAGTGATGCGATATATGCTGTCTCTGCCTAACATTTTTCTAAAAAGTCATTACTCTATGGAGAAAACTATACTACAGCAAAAAAACTCTCAGTTGGAAGTCAGCTGTCCTGAAATAAATTTCCATCTTGTATTATAGAAGACTGAATATGAAGAGATGTATTAGCTAATTTCCAAGATAATAATTTCATTTAGAAGAAAAAGCAGAAGCAAGTGGAAATAGGATAAGAAAAAGTAGGAAAAGGTCTTGCCTGCCCCTACAATTATGAGGAATAGTTACAAAATGTGCATCCAAAATCACTAACAAAAACTCTAAGTCTTTTAAAAGATCCTTCCAATCACAGATGTGCAGCATAGGTCACAAAATGCTGGTCATATCGTCAGCTGACATAAATTGTCTAAGTGTTATCGATGCCAGGGAAACACATATTTAAAACGGCATATAGAGGTGGTCTAAAATTTGACAAAATGCTTTGTAAGAAAAATCTCAGTTTTCCCCACTTTCATTAAAAACCTCCCAATTTTAATTAAACTAATTTTTTTTTTTTTTTTTTTAACACATAGCTCTTTGGTGTGCCAAACAGTAGTAGCAAAATACAGAAAAGATCTGACCACGTGGTCATTTCCTATAAAACTTTATATTTTAATCAATCATTCTAAGTTTTATGAAATAGTCTGTATTACTTGCTGAGCTCTTGGCTGAGTTATGTCTTTGGCTGTAGCTTTTATCTTCAGTGAGTCAAATCCCATTAATTTTTAAAACTGGTATTTAAATATCAGTCAGACTCAACTTTGGTTTTTTTTTTTTTTTAATCCTCTTCAATCCTCTTTATGGACCTTTAATTTTTTTTTCTTCTAATTTTTCAAAGTGCATACATAGTATTGAATAACCTCTAATAGGAGCACTCTTGCTGTAAAACTGGAATATATGATGCAGCAGGCAAATATTGAATGGGAAAGATAGGTCTATGACTTGACACATGCCTCTTTACAAGCAAGCCATTTTTTTCTTGCTGTCTAGGATAAGAGACTGAAGTGTTGCTGCCAGCAGAAGGAGTGTTCCCAGAAATGAGCAGTGTGCGTGGCGAGGTCTGCAATACTTACAGCTCCAGTTGCATCTTATGCAACTTGTCCAGCTTGTGAATAAAGGAGCTCAGCTGAACTGAAGGACTGGAAAGAAAAGGATGTTTCAGGCTGTGATTTTGTTATGCTCTGTTTGAAAGTATGTCTAATGGAAGGAAAGCATATAATTTCCATGTTGGTTACCAAATCAGTGCCTAGGAGGACTACTTCCCCATTGCACTTCAGTGCCTGGATGGAGTGTTCCTTCATACTGAACCTAATTGATATTGTATCCATATGATTACAAATAGCTCCTGCAACTTCTTTACCACAATTTACTTTTCCCCTGCCTCCCACACAACCATATAAACAGATTTTATTTTGCTATTGTTGGCTATTTGTGGACTTACACATGAGAGGCCCTGTCACTACATTTTATTTGTTTTTGTAGATGCCTTAGTTACTTGATTGCCAGAGATCATGAAGGTAGAGGTGGTCGATTCATCCAATGTCAGCATAATTGCATTGTCTTAGAGACTCCTAAACAGACATAATTTATCTAATCAGAAGTAGAAGTGAAAATAGTCCCAATGTTCTTGACAGATTTCAGAAATACTTTAATGATTTTTGCTTTAATTCAGCCAGCTGAAAACAGCTGGCTGAACTGCAGAAGTACTGTGGTAAGGAGGAGGATAAACTTTTGACAATGATCCTGCTGCTGTAATTTAACACAAATATGAGTGACTAGAAATCAGCCAAATCACAGACACATTTTTTATATTTTCTTCCAAATCTAATAAGTTCAGTTTAATGAGTTCAATCATAAATTCAGTTTAAAGAAAGATCAGCAACTTTTTTTCCCCTCAAAATAAGTTGAGAAATTACAGAAAATATTTGCCAAAGGTGTATTTTCCTCTTGATCAACTCTATGACTAAGTTAAAATGAATACCAGAAATCAAACCCTTTTAAAAACTCTTGTTTGTTATCCTTACTACAAAGAAGTATTTTTTTTAAATTGCTTTTCTTCTTAAACACCATATACCTATTTATCTTTAAAATTAAATTTTGGAATTAGAGATTTAAAGAGCCCGATGGAGCACAATGTTTCTAAAAGTTATGTCCTATGCCATCAAATCAAAAAAAAAAAAAGCATATCTTCATTTTGCAAGCCCTAGTTTTGGTGTGTGTTTCTTTTTTTTTCTTTTTTTTTTTTCTAAAGTTCTGCTATAACCCAGAAAACCTAGCTGAAATATCTGGCAGTGGTATTCACTGGCCATTTTTAAATTACTCATGGTACACAGGCAGATAGGGAGGAATTTCAACAGAAATGTATTAATAATACATTTTCCACCTCTTTTTCCAAGGACTGGCAAAGCCATAGCTGTCTGCACACCTGAGCAAGCTGTGTAGGTGCCAAAAGCATGGCAAACTTGCAAAGTTTGAGGAAGAATGTAGTCATATTTAAGACTGCTTCCTGGATATATATTTCTCCTTGAAGAGCTTATATATATTGAAGAGCTTTCAAGCTGTGAATATCCTTCTAAAAATAAACAAGCCTATGAGCAATGCGGCAATGTCTTTATAGCTGGTGATGAGATTGAGTGCCCGAAGGCAAATGAACCCCCTAAGCGACTGACAACCTCCACTTTTGAATTGGTGAGAGGAGACACCTCCTTCCTCCCAAATTTTGACCCGTGGGCAAAAAAGAATCAAATATACTGTTTTATAAGCAGAAGTGACACTTCAAAGAATTGTGGACAAAGCCCCAACTCCTGAAACAAATAGCTAAGATGAAAGATGATCAAATTAATTAAAACAGTGAGAAAAAAAAAATCTTTAATTTGGGCTGAAATTAATGTTGTATGTGGCAGATGAGATAAATCAGGATGACACAGAAAGCACTTGTTTCAGAGCAGACAATATCTTCTTCAGCTTCAAAATGGTTCAATTCCATTTCAAAACAGAAAATATGACTCTTAGCAGGACCAGCTCCTGTAGAAGTGGATATATATGCCATATAATTGCCAAAGGAGTGACATTACCTTTCTAGTCTGTATATGTCTTATAAAGCTGTCAAAAACTTTGTGGGAAAGACATACTGAAATAAGTGTGCAAATGAGGTGGGATCTATTTGACTCCTCAGGATGCAGAGAAGAACAAACTGGCTTTTTCTGCCTATTCCTTCCCCAATGTTGTTCCCAGAGGTCAGACTCAACCCTTTGGTCTTTCAAGATCTTCCTGAAAGTGTCTCTATTCAGACCTCTAATCTTAAACTCTCTGGATTCTCCACTGTTGTCACTTCCACTTTTAAAATATTTAGATTTTATAAAATGAAACAATTCTCTGCTATATAATCCTTCAACTTTTGGTTGTTTTTTTTTTTTTTTAATTTATTTTTGGCTTTAATACTGGGAATTGGGGCACTGTGTTACTAGCCCACAGAAGCAGTGATGCCTCTTTGAATTTTTTTCAGACTCTGGCTGTAGATGACGTTTTATTATTCAGAACACAAGAATGCATAAGTAATATCAAACAAAGCAAGTTTTCTGGTCTAGGCAGCTGAGTATAGTCTCTCTATGTAGCAGGCTACTCCTTGAATGAACTTGTAGTATTATCCTATCTATTTCAGCTGCTCAGCAAAATATTTACTTTCTCCCCAGATGAGCTCTGTATTGCTGGCTTTAAGCTACAAATAACAGATCTATCTAGAGCTATAAATTTTTTGGATTATTCTTGTCCTTGTTCAATCACCATTCCTTCAACAGCAATGACCAGAGTATTTCAGAAGAGAGATCAGCTGCAAATTCCATATTTTCCTGAGAAAAATCCTGGTGAAACCCTGTGAGTAGGTTTGATGTTGCATTTAGAGATCAAGTAAATCTTGTCTACAAAACAGAAACAGTGTAAAACTGGAATATTTATTTGAAATCCATTTTCTCATGGATTTCACCGTACCTTCCTCTTCTTCATTAGTGTAATTCATTTAACCTTAGCTGGGCCCTGTTTCTAAGACATGATGAGAATGGCAGTCCGAGGTTTTCTCTCTCCTTTACATATGGGTGAATCACCTTTACAACCATAAGAAACGAAAGGACATCTAAACTTAAGGTTTTACCTAGTCCATGCAATATTTTTTCCCAAACTGGAGCCTATCTATTTTGTTTATGTAAGATAAAGGTAAGTGAACTGACAGGCAAAGCTGAGGAGGAAAGCAAAGTGAAAAAGCAAGCAGAAATCCAAGGGAAGACAACAGTGTGGTTATGCAAAAGATAAGGAATTAATGAAGAGAAAATACGTATTGGTACTATCTACCAGTTGACACAGCATCTAGAAAACTTTATTTTCATGCTAGTGGCAAATGCAGGTTTGTGTATGTGTGATAGATCTGAGGCAGGTTTGGTTGCTTAGATCTCAGTGGAGTGATAAAGTTCTTAATAAAATAATTTTAAAGAACAGCAGCATTGCTCCACTTCATGTTTGAGTGGTTTTATAAAAGATAGAAGAAAACCATTCTGGGAACTTTCTTTTCTTTTTCTTTTTGTTTAGATTTAGGTACTCTGCAGACTTTTAAAATAAAAAGTCTAACAATATTATCATAGGTCATAACACACCTTTCTGCCTATTTATTGTCTTCATTATTAATCATTATTGCTTGTTTAGCATAAAAAATTCACTGTGTATTTTACAAATTCTTCAAAAGGCACAATTTTCTAGTTGAAGGGTCAGGCTGAGCTGTGCCTGCTTACGGTGCATAGCTGTAACTCCGGCCAGGGCTGTATTTGGCATAGCCAGCTCATGGCATGAATTCCAGTGCACAAGTACCATGCCAGCCAGTGCTAATGAGGACAAAACAACCTTTGGAAACCCACTCCACCTATTACTCCATCTTGGTCAAGCTAGGTCTTTACTCCCAAGAGACTCAATGAAGCTGTTTTTTCTTTTTGTTCTGTTAATTTCATACAGGAGTAAAATAATAGACCTCTATCAGCTTTTATTTTTGTGTTGCTCCAGTTTTCTAACAGAGGTAATGGCAAAGTGGGATCTGCTGCAGTGACTGCAGCGAGTCTACTTGAAAAGTAAACGGTTATTCAGTGGGGTGAACACAGGACATTCATGCTGCCCAGGGACTTTGTGGTTGTCGAATCGTTAGTTTGAATTTTTAAAAAATGTTTACAGATCTTCCTGATTTTGTATCCTGGCAGCCCTACTTAAAACACATTCATGACTCTCAATGTAGTCTTTGCATAGCTTTGAAACAAATTACATTGAAACATACTGGCATCATTTTACATTATTTGCAGCCTTTTATAAATCATGCACTAAACTGTGGTGTTCATGGGCTATGGATAAAAGTGTATGTAAAAGGACATTAGCAGCACTGCAGATTTATGGTTGTGTTTGTTTGAAGGTTTTGAGTACAATTTCTTTTGTCACTTTGAGCATTGTTAATTGCTGCTCTTCACTCGTACCACATGACAGGCTTTCAGAAATTTTAATCTTGAAAAAAAGTACAATTATTCCTCTTCACTTCTTCCTTCAATATTTGGATACAAAATGTTGCACAGAGTTTCATATCTATACATGATTATTCCTTTGTGACAGCCAGGCTGTTCAATTATTTAGCAACATGCCTTTAAAATGGTTATTTAATGATAACATATTTCCCTGATTTCAAAGAGGACAGTTGTCTTAGTGATGGGAGATTAAATAACAAGCTATCTGTGCTGTAAATGAACCATAGCCTTTGAATCTTTCATGTAGCTGCTAGGATGTATATCACATCTTAAAAGAAGATTGAAGGACTGAACAGACATATTGTACCAATGCAAAGGGTTTAATTATGTGGTTGGCTTTTAGAGACAGTTCAATAATATATTATAAAGAGTATTTTAGCAAGAAAAGCACTTGTCAGTAGCTTCAGTTGGTTTAGAACTGTAAATATTTGATAGAACATCTGTTGGTGATACCACAGAAGATAGAGAGCTGTTCAGTTTCAACTCTGTGGATTCCTGAACAGTAAAGGAGAGACACTTATTTCAGATCCTGAAAGTCAGGCAAAGATGGAACTTGAATCCGAGTTTCACATACCACAAGCTATGACCAGATTTACAAGGTAGGACTTTTTTCAACAAATGTGGCACAATGACACAAATAGGTGTGGTGCTTCACACACTACTTTTACTTTTGGCTTAAGTCTAGTCTGAAGTGCAGTGGACCACTTCATTAGGAACTACAGCTGTGAATATCTTGTTTAAATATGCCACATTGTGAAACCAAAAATATTTGCTAAAAAATAAGGTAATTAAAAAAAATAAAAATCAGGTGACCTGAAAAAAATCTGAAGTGACAGTAAGACTACCAGAAAGTATGTTTCTATTTTGGACTAACCAGAACAATATCTCTATGAGAATGTTTTTGCAGAAGTCCAGTCTTTGAAGCCCATGGCAGAAGGGACATTTTTACTTTTCTGCACATTGCAAAAAGTCTGCTTTAAAGTGCCTCATTGAGTCTGGTGACTTACTGCATTACAGTTAAGCTCTCCATTCTTGCTTTCCAAGCTAAGCAAAATTCCACAGTGTAACCTACAGCTGTGCCTCAGTTTAGTTTTACACCCACTTCTTTGCTGCTCTCATTTACTCTTAAATTTCACTCTTCATGTGCCTTCTTTACCTAAGCACTCATTTTAGCCTAGCTTATTTGTGAATCATTCCTCAGAGGTTGTGTGTACTCTCTATTTTTTGCTTGTGTTTGCAGTTGAATTTATATTAATTTAAGCATACTGTGCTGTCCTCTGGGTAGGTATCTGTCTTCTAGGAAGCTGTAAAATGCAATGCATCCATAAAATTGTACAAGTGATGACTAATACTAAAGAAATAAAGTAAGATATTTTTTAAATAGTGTTGTGTTGAAGCTAGAAGACTAACATCCAAAATGTATGGCTGATTGAAAGAAGTTAATGGCACTCAACAATCCTTCTTAGTCTTCCTCCTCCCCTCCAGGTTTTTACAACATATTTGTGCTTGTATCCAGACATTATGACTTGCAGATGTTTGTGCTCAAGAAGGAGCGAGATGACTATAAAAAGTACTGAAGAAGGCGAATATATGCCCTAGCAACACCAAGTAAGAAACCAAGCTCCAGGGAGACCTGATAGCAGTCTTCCAGTACCTAAACAGGGCCTACAAGAAAGATGAGGAGAGACTGTTCAGTAGGGCCTGTTGTGACAGGACTAGGGGTAATGGTTTTAAAATAGAGGGAGGTAGATTTAGGTTAGATATTAGGAAAAAAAATTTTACACTGAGGGTGGTAGAACACTGGAACAGGTTGCCCAGAGAGGTGGTGCATGCTCTATCCCTGGAAACGTTTAAGGCCAGGTTGGATGAGGCTCTGAGCAACCTGATCTAGTCTAGGATGTCCCTGCTTCTTGCAGGGGTGTTGGACTAGATGACCTTTGAAGGTCCCTTCCAAACCTAACCATTCTATGTTTCCATGAGTCTATAAGTGTAGTTAATTTTCATCTTTGTTTCAGGTGCTGGTTTACTTGTGTACAACTAGGTAGAGACTTACTGTCTATTAATTTCTGCTTAAATCTTCTCCAGGGAGAGAGAAGGGAAAATGTGCTGGGCTAGCAAGTATAAAACTCCAAGCAGCTATTGTCAGGAATATAATTTCTGCAATCCATTTGTTAAAGGCCTCATGTTTTAGTCTCTGTAGTCAATTAGCCTGACCACTTCTCCTCAGCATAAACACTGCAACCTTCCCCAGTCATTTCATATCTAGAGACCATTTAAACTGGTTGCTCTGTCACCAGAAAGTGAAAGATCAGCATAAAATGTCTAGAGCTTTCTAGCGCTTTATTTATCATATCCTGAATTCACTGAATTGACGTAATTTAGATGTTTCCTCTGGGATTAAAAGTAAAGAGGAAAGGATATCCCTTTCATGAAAAGCAGGCTTTGAAAACTCACATCTAAGTGTATTGCTAACTGATTTGGAGCAATGTGATTAACCGGCCAGGGTTGCTAGCTATCGCCATTTCAGCTGCATAGTTTATGCTGCACATTTCCTTTTTCTTTCTGCCTTTCTCTTCCCTCTTCTTTTTCCTTTTTCTTTTTTCCTTTTTCCTTTTTCCTTTTTCCTTTTTCCTTTTCCTTTTCCTTTTCCTTTTCCTTTTCCTTTTCCTTTCCCTTTTC
>WHYT01015963.1:403164-443539 GCA_009806455.1 Tetrax tetrax
TTTTTTTTTTTTCTTTCCTAGGTTGGAAAACCACAACCAGACAAGCATTAGTTAATCTGCTTGGAGCTCATACTAAACAATTGTTCTCAGTTTCTCTCAACCGAGGGAAGTCTCAAATTTCCTGAGTGTCAGTTCACCCCCTGACCACTTGTAAATTAGAAGGACATCTTATTAACACTGGTGCACAGATATAGAATGAGACTGTATTTATCCTTTGTACATCAGGTAAAAGAACAGTCCATTTAACTATTTGGAAATGGAGAAGGATGTGAACTACAGTTTGTGAACCATATTGAAATAATTTCTGGTTTTACTGTCTTTCATGGATAATTTAGCAGCTGTCATGATTATATCTGAATTAGAATTTTTGACATAGTTCATTTTCTCTTCCTACAGTGTGGGTATTTTTCCAGTTGCACCATGAGCTTGTCCATGTTATTTTTGGTGGTTCATGTTTAGGATTTGTTTGTTAAAAGAATTCAAAGGTGAGAGAAAATATGCACTGCATTTTTAGCTGTGGGCCACATCCTCTGCTGTTATGCTCATGATTTCTGGTCCTAACATGACAGCAGTGAAAAATGTCAATCACAAACTAACTCCTATCAGACGAGGAACTGATGCTTATATGAAAAAAAAAAAAATGAAGACACTCAAAAGGTATATTTATTCACAGTGGTGGTAAGACAAAACCCAGAGCTGGCCCCTGAGCTCAGCTACCTACGTCACTGGGGTGCTGAGACATCTCCCAGAACGGATGAAGGCCAGGGGCTGTGAGACAGAGCAGACTTCTCTGCCTATAAGTGAGGAAGAGTGAAGCTGCAGCAAATGCATTCACAGCTGGTACAGAACAGCCCCCACAGCCAGGTACCCAATTTGGTAACAACTAGTACAAACTAGTAGCAATGAATCAATGTTCTGCAGGCAGGTAATTTCCAAGCTTCTCATCCATCGGAGGTGCCTTACTGTGGTTTTTTTTACACAAACATGTCTGGTCTCGATATGTCAGACACATGTAACTAAATGCTAATAAAATACTGAACTAATTACTAGTTATGTACTTTGATACTGGTCCAATTTGTATTATTGTGACAACTGCCAAAAATCTTGCTAATGCTTCCAAAGACTGTGAAAGCAGCAGGTTTTTCCTGTCCACCTAGAGCAGCAGGAGGATTTCTCCTTCAACTTGTTCAACATTAGCTCTGTTTGAGAAGGCTCAGTAGCCTAGGGAGAAGGCACCTTAATACAGCATTCTTGCACATTTTGAAACTGATGAAGTCCATAGCAGCTTCTCCATGTGTTTAGCCACAACAGAACTAACAAATCAGTTTTGAATAAAAGAGACAGGTAGCTAAAAAAAGGAATCATGGGGGAACGGGACTTTGGTTCAGCAATTTCCTAAGAAGGAAGGAAGTTACAAAATTATTCTTTTCCACTAAAAACATGCTGGACCAGACTAACACTACTGTCCTTGGGGCTCCATGGGTGTAAGTGTACACTTTTGGCCAGGTAGTCACCTGAAGATGGACAAGATAAGGTTCCCTCAAACCATTGTCCAGCTCTAAGTGAACATCCCTCTCAACTATAGATATTTATTGCAAGTGACAGTTTGGGTGACCCAGCAAAGCAGGATTTGGGACTTAATTTCCCTACAGTCAGCATTTTGAATACCCCAAGTTCCCTTTTCTAAAGAAAGGCAATAGGGATTGGACTCCTGGGTCTCAGTTACACTTAAAAATAGGCTTTTGCTTCATAAGTGACATAAGCACTTGAGGTGCTTCCATGTTCCTAGTTCTGTGAACCTCACATTACTTTTCTTTTTTTAATTTTCTCTCAGATGAAGAGCTGTGGCTGTGGTTCAGAACCACTCTTCCAGCACCAGAGGCTAAATACCTACAGAGACAATGCAGGACTTCTGACGACTCTTCAAGCGTGAGAAGCTGTCTGATGGGATGAAGTCAAACTGTCATAAATAGCTGCTGAGTGCTGTAATGTGACAGATCAGGTCAAACATTTTTATTCTGTCAGTTTAAATGATATTGCAGACCCGAAGGCTTCCAACTGGCTGAGTTTTAATCACTGAGGTAATTTTCTGTGCGTGTTTCTTTGCAACGCTGCATTGGAAATTCCACAGCACTTAGCACAGGCTCTTACTGATTCCATTTATGAGAAAAAACCTCTGCCAAATTTAAGAGCATAGTGGTTTACCAAAGACATAAGGTGTAAGTTTGACTTCACACTCATGCCATGTATTGAAATCACTAAGCCTTGGGAATTAGATAAATTCAGTGGGATAAATTAGATAAATTAGATTTATTGCTGCTATAGCAAGTAGGATTGTGAAAGTTTCCTTGCTATGAGGATGTGGGGTGGTCAGTGACTGCACTACTGTACTAGTCATTTCACATTAGGGAGTGTGGATGAGGAGTAATAGGAGCATATGAGGGTGAAGTACTTAAGTATACTCCTGAGTCCAAAGTGTGTAGTAATTTGTGAAACGTGGTACGATCTATCTTCTCATGCTCACAGAAAACTGTCTTTAAGTGAGTAGGAATCATTGTTCAAGAAGGTCTTCTTTTCAGATGACTAAGATGTATTATTTTGAGTGGTCTTAACAAGTGGTCAGAAACAGTTCAGTTGCTGCATTAACCTTATGACTTAGTAGGTTACCTCAGACACTGACATGGTAGGAATAAGAGGAGGAAGTACCTTGACACATGCTGTGGAATTGCATCAGGACACACAAGAGACCAATGCGCTCAGAAGACCTGGGCTTACTTGCTTGCTTTAAAAGTCTTGAGAGGTCTGAAGAGGAAAAGTATTTTGGTTATTATTCTTTATTGACAAACTTATCTATTTTATTTTGAAAAAGAGTTTTGTAAGAACAGATGTGTAACTTCTCACCTTGTTTGATACCTCTCATTCTTTCTCCAGACAGGGTAGGCAATGCTGCAGAATGGCTAGTGGTCAGGCTGAGGAAAAGAGTTAAATAATCTAAGGTTCACTGAAGTCTCTGTGCTCTCCTGTCAGCAAAGGTTTTGTGAAGGTGTGTCTGTGTCTTAATGCACAAATATAGGTCAAGTGACCACACAAACACAAATTTGTGGCTTAAAGCTGGGTCTCATGGCTTATTACCAAATTCTATTTAGCATCATCCCGCAAACTCAGGTGGAACAGACAGCTATTGACTTTTTCTTTCAAGCCTGTGGAAGTCATGGTAAAATTAAAGCTTATGAAATTTTGATGGCTGATAAGCGGTCCTTGAAAAGTTAGTGAATTGCAGGCCACTATAAACTGCTTTTAACACTTATTTTCATTTTAATTTGCTCCAATTGCTGTAAGCAATAAAACTGCTATTATCAGGCTAATACAAGACCCGTGTTCTCAAACTTTGAGAGTTTAATTTCTCCCTTAAAAACACAGCATTTTCCTTTTGTCTGTCATTTTCTGCCCAAAAGGGAGTTTAATTTCACCATAGTGTACACAAGAATTTCTAGAGCTCTTGATTACAAACTTCTAACCTCAATGCAAGATGTGGTGGTTTAGTGCAAGTCACCACACAGTTTCTCGCTCTCCCTCCCCCTCCCCAGTGGGATGGGGGAGAGAAATTTGGAAGCAATGAAAAGTCGTGGATTGAGATAAAGACAGTTTACTAGAATAGCAAACAAAAGCTACAATAATAACGTAACATAAGGATATTAATATATACAAAATGAACAATGCACTATTTCTCTGTGCCCGAATGACCAATATAGCCCGTCCTGAACAGCGATCACAGAAACAAAATTGAACAGCAAGCAAAGGAGCAAAAGCAAGTCAGGAAGGTAGAGGGATCAATGCCAGCAAGCAAGCAAGAGGTGGAAGAAGAGGTATGCATGCCCCTCCATGGGCAACTCCCACTTGTATATTGAGTATGAGGTTTATGGCATGGAATACTCTTTGGCCAGTTTGGGTCAATTATTCTGTCTGCCTCTCTCCCAGCTTCCTGCACCTGCACATTAGTGAGACTTGGAAAGCCGGACAGTGTCCTTGGTCTCATTAACAATAACTCATATCATCAGAGTGTTTTTATCAATATTCTTCACATCTGAAATCCAAAACACACCAGCTACTGAGAGGAAAATTAACTCCATCCCTGCTGAAACCAGAACACAAGAATAAGCTAAAATAACACAAAATTATCTTCTTCATGGCTTACAGACCCTGAAAGTCTCTGTGAGCGGACAGGTAACTAGCTTGCTCACATTTCCAGTGGCTCTCCTGGATATGTAGCTTCACTGGGAATGTTGGATCATATTTGACATCAGATTAACATCAGCTTTCCCTTTTCTAACTGCAAGGAGTATAAATGATGTTTGCTGTCATTCAAAAGTGGATGAACAGTATAAAACATGCAGCCAGCTCAACAAGTTTACAGAGCACCTTTCCTTCTTTGGCAAAGTGGACTGAGCATATAGGACTGTCAGCTGGCTGTATGGCAGTAGGACTGAAGGGTACTAACAAGAAGCTGTGGGAGATACGACATGCAGCTATGGTGAAACTTTTATTGTAGCTTGGCAATAAAAAAAAATTAAAAAGAAGGAAAAAATATCATAACCCAAGAAAAACCATAGTGTGGAGCATGGTCCAACACTGGAAAGATAAACACAAATCAAAATGGGGAAAAGACACACTAGTGGTGAAGGAATTGAATGTCTGGAGCAAGGCACCTCAGCAAAAGGTGCCAAAGGGGGTTTGCTAATGATTACCTGGAGACCTTCAGGCTGAAATTTTCTAAAAAGGTGATCAACAGAGAACTGGCTGCCCAACTCATGGCCTTCCCACCTAGACAGAGTCTGAGCTTCTTTCGTTATGGAAATGGACATGCTCACTGGTAGTGTGAAGATTTTTTCCCCCTACAGCTGGAAATAATCGGTGGAATCCCTGAGTGTCCCTGTGAACAGTCAGCAGAAAGGCTTCTTCTGACCTGCAGATAGGTCTATGCTTACACTATCATAGATGTCCTGATGAACCTAGGGTCCTTTATTCTGTCTCATTACAGTGAATGACTGTTAGGGCCATCTAAACTCTGGGTATTCTGGAAGGTCATACACAGGAATGCTCCTTCAAAGCAACATTCCCAGAGAAGCAGCCAGAGAAGGAATGGATATAATTTCTGAAGCTCTCTCTGCTTACTCCCCTAGGATAGGCCATTTTTTAATATATGGTGAGATTTTTCTCCCTAAGCTGTTTTTTTTTTTTCTTCTACTGTTTGCCGTATGTTAGAGCATTCTTTTTCTCTTTTAAATAAACATCTTAACAGTTCATTAAAAGAATACAGTAATGCCTTCATATCTCTTAAGAATTTTCCTTCTTCTCCGAGGAAGTCTGGAATTCAGAGAGCTCTGTTTGAAAGCAAAATAGTTTGGTTTGGTTTGGTTTTATGCCTTATACACTCAGGTGCATGGTGCAGTACCATTACGAAGGGTTTCTTCAACTTTTGTAAAGGTTACAAGGAGAAAAATATGGACAAAAAAACCCAAACAAAAACATAACCAAAAGTTGGAGGATATTCTCCAGATGACAGCCGACTAATCTTTTCCTTTTATTTTTGTCAGAAAGAGGACAAAAGAAAAATTGAATATCATCAACAATCTGGACCAAGTGTTTGAACTCATTCTAAAAATCCCAGCACAGTTCTTTTATGATGCCTTTACCTCTGTATTTTTCAGTCATTTCAGATATCTGCAGGCATCATATAAGCCCTAGGACCGCTTCATTTCTTCTTTCAGTGTTATTGTATTCTGTCACCAGTATTAATACCATGAAACTGGCAGTGAGCACAGAGACGCATTTGATGCTTTAGAAATAACGAAATGTCACTCCCATTACAGAACAATGTGGCATTTAATGATTTAATGGGACTATGCAAAGTTTATTTGCATTATTGTTCCACTGTAATGATTTTTCCTGGCAGTCAAAGCTGCCAAAAATATCACTGAATGTTAATTCAGATGAACTTTAAAGGCAGCCACATAGGGAGTGACCTGAAATCAAAGCTCTTGGTCCTAGCCTTCAAAGGAGGCTACCCTGGAGGGTGTCATTAAAATCTTCCTTTAACCTCACAGGCTTCAAATCTGAGAAGAGGACATGGCAAAAAAACCCCCTCACACTGAGCAGGACCCGTGTCACTCTCAGAAGCAAAAATGAGTGTGCCATAATTAGCTGGCAGGGGAAGAAATACTCCTAGATTTAGATATCATTAACACAGCTAATTAAATATCAGAAAATGTTACATGAAAATATTCTAGGGGAAAAAAAGGTTCTATTTCCCATTAATGGTAATTCTAGTAAATTTTACTCATCTTTCAGTGTTAGCTTTACTGAACATTTGCAATTCTAACTGTGTTGATCCTTTAGTTGTTTGCGTGAAGGTTGTCAGAGTGCATTACTATTGAGTTTTACAGCTGGAATGGTTTCTCATATAAGAAATACAAATAAGCTTATTGGCATGTATATGATGATTGTGGCTGAAAGGAATGAACCAGTCACTTTTGAGGTTCCTATTTTACCTGGCTATCGTAATTCAGCCCTGATCGGGACCAGACTACGCAGTCTCTCTCTCACTCCCCCCTCCCACCCTCCAGTGGGACAGAAGGGAAAATTGGTAAACAAAAAAAACCAAAAACAGCAAAAACACATGGGTTGAGATTGAACAAAAAGTAAATTTAACAGCAATAACAGAAGAAAACAAAACAGTGATGGAATAGATGGACACTGGCTCTCCAAAGACACATAGACTTCAGAGGAAGAGTTTAGACCAGGGACTTTTATTTTCTTTACACAGTGCCTGCTTTAGAATTTAATGACGTTGGTTGTTTTATTTTCCTCACATACCAGTTTATTGAATGAAAAATGAGATTTCAAATAAAGCAAAAAAGAATGAGTTAATTTGTGAGAAAGAGGGATAATTTTTTGTATGTGGAATTTTTTTCCTATTATTTTATAAACATTTTCATAGTTTCTCTAGGTAGAAATATTTTACATTCAAACTTAGGTAACAAAATTTTAATCTCCATGAAGTTGGGAAAAAATGCTCCTTGAAAGAAAATTAAGTTTAAGTATTATAAGAAGAGAAAAAATGGGAAAAGAGAGAAGGAAAGGATAATATTTTCTTTTGAAAGCTATTGTGTTTTTTGTTTGGTTTGTTTTTTTTTTTCTGGAAGACAATATACTCTCAATTTTACTCTGTCAATGAGCAGCAAAAACATACACTGCTATAGTTTTGTTCCCATCCTTGGCTCTGTAACGCAAATGACACAAACCAGCATTTAAATCATGTGTGAGGATGCCAATCAACATTCAATAAATCCCAGTGTAACCAACTCTGTGGAATAATTACTTTCCCTTTTCAATACAATACGTAGACAGAAAACAAAGAAACAGATTTGCTAACTGTTTCTTTTATTCCTTTAACTCATTAATTAGCACCAGCCCCGCCTAAAATCAAACCAAACCAAAACCCAAACAAACCAGCCAAACAGAACAAGACAAGATTTTATATCTCCCTATCACCCGGAAACTAAACAAATACTGGGAACATAAATCTGAAAACAGCATTATTACAGAAACAGGGCCAAAAAGAAAAAAGAATAATGAAAGTATGCATAAAAGTGAAAAATAAATGTACCCACTGCAGACAGATGTTCATGTTCTTTTTTATTTTATTCTTTTAAAGCATCCTCTCAATACCTTCTATGGAAGGCTAATTAACCTAACAGCAGGATCTGGGCTGAAATCAGCTCTTTACCCACCATAATCATTAGGATCACAATTTTCTCAGGGCCTATGGAAAGCAGTCCATGCAACTTAATTCAGCTCCCCTGTGTATATGCATAATAACAGTCTTTAATTACATGCTTCAACAGTGTTTTTCCAACTGGAACCCTGGTGGACAAATGGCATTTGGAAGAGGAATGGAAGAGATTCTTGGCAGCAGGGCCTCTACCTTGCTGGCTGCAATAGGAAGACACAGCAAGTGCAGCAGCGGACATCAGGAAAAGCTGATTTTGTGAATGGGGAGCAAGATTCTCTCCTTGTCCCTGCTCATGTGGGAGCAGCAACTGCCTTCAGCCAATCCATCCCTAGCTGGGTGTAACTCTCCCCTGCATCTTTATAGACATCCACCTAAAACTGCTGCTTATCCTAGGGGATTTTTTTTTTGGCCAGGCCCTAAAATTAGGATGCATTTCTTTGATCTAGCTATTGAAATAAGAAACATATCATGTGCAGAGCTGTGAGTTCCATCTAATCAGCAACTGAATACTCACACTGTCGTATATCCCCAGAGTATCTACAGTCATGCTCTGCACTAAGAAATTAGAGGGTTTGCACAGACAGTTGAAATCAGAATTTACAACTAAAAATGAGATTGTGAATATTTTTTAAAAAATATTCTTCACTGTGTTGAGAGTTTGAAATAGATTAGTACTTTTGCTTGGTATTTATCATTACAATAGATAGTAAAGATCTGATTCTCAACCAGGGTACTCCTGTTTTGTGCCAGTGAGACTCCTGCAATCAAGAGTAGTAAATAAATTTGTAGTAAAGTCAATAGATCAGACCCAACCCCAATATGTACATGTTAGTATGTATAATATATGCAGTTATCCATCATGCTACGGTAGCTTGCCCTCAGATGTAACACTGTTATTATATCAAGGCTGTGTAATTTAGAGAAGCATTTTTTTTGCTTAGAAGAATCTGATCTTACTATGGAGACTAAGGATTACTAGGTAGAGAGTTATTAAAAGGCATAGCAAGGAGTCAGATGAATTTCCAGACTCAAGATAGTCACTAAAGTCACTTCACCTAACTTGGACTATTTAAAAATTAGATCTTTGTAATAGAAGTCAAGGAAACTAGGCAATAGCAGGAGATCTGTACTTCCAATGAGTGATTAATTTCAACTATTTTAGACGCTTCTCTTAAGAGGGGATGTATTATGCTCTGTAAATGCACTGACTATAGCTTTGCCTGGATGAATGGAGTACATTAATCACCTATGTTTTCATAGCTGAATTTAAATTAAACAATACCTAAGTGCGCATATCCTCAGGGTACTGTAGTGCTCAGGTGCACAGACCCTCTAAGAGAATGTCACCTCCAAAAGAATGAGACTTATTTGTTTTCCATAAGAATTATAACGTGAGTAGCTCAAAAAATGTAAAGCAAAACTAACAGAAACTATGGCAAATCCATAAGTGATTTTCCATCCTATGTTCTGTAATTAGCAACTCTTCTCTACAGGGCTGCTTGCAAAGGAACAGTGTTGTCTTTTACAGCTGGAAACACTGGAAATGATATAATCTTGATTTTGAAAAAACAATCTTCAGAAAGAAAAAAAGAAACAGTTAAGTCACAGGTCTATTTAACTCAAAGTTTCTATCAATGATTTCTGAGAAATTAGTGCTTTAAAATGAAAAAGAGAGGGCATGAGACCCTGAGCAATCACGAAGAAGCCTCGAATATTTTAGGAAACAAAAATCCTCCATATGCAAAAGTATTTCAATATATCTTATAAAATTTACTGCTACTTCTATTTCCAGAATGTCTCAAGCTTTTAACAGGAGCCTATTGAGAACACTTTTTCCCCTGTTAACTGGTAAGAAACAAAACAAACACAAAAAATGCAAGTTACTTTTCATGTGTGCTGATACCTCTACCACGAAGAAAGCCTTCTTACTCACAGAAACAAGGAAAACTGGCCTATAAAGCACAGAAATGAAAATCTTCCATGGCCATACTTTACCTCTGGGAAACAAATCTAAACTAACAAACAAGCCCCTGGCTACCACTGCGTTTGTGTCTCGGTTAACAAAGTGCATATCACAGATATCCTCAGCTCCTTTCTTTCTGAACATACCAACAGACAAGTGAAACAGCAGCTTACCAGCGAGTGAGACTCAGTATCTCTCCACTGAGGTCAGTGGTGTTTCTTAAATTTACCTGCAGAAAAATTGCCTCAAAGGTAACATCTTTTCTAACCTGCATGCAAAAGCCTTCAAGAAATATTATGAATCCTTTTAATAACCTGATGACTTATATTCTTACTATGCTCCACAGTGGTATTAACCTCTGAAAGATGCTGCCTGGGTAGGCTCTGACATTGTTTCCCCGCATTTTTACTTCACTGTAATTTGCTGGGCATTTTGGCAGTCAAAACTTAAACATAACAAAACCAAAGGTTACTTTCATGTTCTGACACAAATTGTAAGTTAAGATAGTGCTTCAGTTTTGTATAGAAACCATTCATACCTATTTGGAATGTACAAAAATTAGTTAAAAAAGGAAGAACTTATGTTTCGGATAATTTCATCAACTGAGCTACCTATTCAGACATTATATGGCATTATATTACATCACAGGACTGAGAAACTCATGGATTATCACCTTCATTTCACATGGAGACTCTGATCTATGGGGATAAAGGTTCAGGTCAGCTGCTCAAATGTGGCCATTTAGTGCCATTTGAGATCCTACCTGGCCTCCAGTTACTACTCCAGGTTGGTGTGCACCTCCCATAGCTGTATGTTATACCAAACCAGCCCCACACAGATATCCTTGCCAGGTGAAAAGGAATTTGACACCAATATGCAAGAAGTTGAATCAAACTGTAAGAGAATTTATAACTGATCTCTGTGACAGAAGTGGGAAATGAACTGCATTTCAGGATGCATAAGATCAGATCTTACAAATGTGCACATGGTCTTTTCTGTAAGTATTCTAAAATTCTCAATTGCCTTCAAAACTGGTGTGCTATCTCATAATTACTGAAGTATTGGATGGGATTATGCTCCAGATTAAAACCTCTCAAATTAGGTGTGTCTGCCAACAAATTAGATCTCTACACTGCTCTCAGAGACAATGGGGAATTAATGAGTATTGTCAGTGGAGTCTAAAGCACAATTCAGCTCATGCTGAAGTAGATATTTGGTCAGTTGATCTTTCCCCTATATTAGGGTCAATGCGGCCAAGACTACCATCAGCCTTCACATCTTAGATCAGTTCTTTCTTATCTGAGAGCAAAGTCTTCCCTGATCTTATCCATTACCTGCACCACAAATTGTCCATAACACACTCCAAAAATCTCCAGGAGAACAACCTTTACTCTTCTGCCCTTCCCTCTACCCTGCAGAGCCCTGTAGTCATTCATGATGTGTTAAACTTTTCCTTCGCTGGTATCATTCATGTTGAGGGTTCATGACCTGGACAAGCCCTCAGCAACTTCACCACAACATCCTGGACCCAGATCCCAGGAAAGCAGCAAACCTTGGGTAGCAGCAGGCATTGCCAGTGGATGGGTGCCTCTGCATGCTGGCTCCTACCTGTGGATCTGATTGGCCTCCCAGGTGCCTCCCCAGCCAAAGCTTGTCCCTCCTCTCCTGCTGCCAGCTCCCATCCTCCTTCTGTGATTGCATGTCTGGCAGGAGGTCACAAGCTCCCAGCCAGTGCCCCATCATCATGGGACCCCCATCCACTGCCACCAGCTGTGGTCATTGCAAGTCCTGTGGCATGTCCCCATTACTATGTTGACTGTTATGGTCTCATGCAGTTTCACACAGTGCCCCGGGGCTCACGGCACACCCTGCTCCATGCCAACAGCCACATCAACTGCCCCTGCAGTCCCTGGTGACCCTGGCTAGGAGACAGGAGGCTGAGGACAACCCCACTCTAACCTCTCTTAGAAGATTACCTGCCTGGCAGACAACCACTTGTGCTTTTTTTTTTATTTCTCAGCCATGATGGGCACATCAGATGTGCACCCACCCAGTCTGCCATGTGTTGCTTCTTCCTGCGCTGTACGCTGAGCACTGGCGACTGAGCTGTGCTCACACACATGTAGGAAAGTATTTTTTATGAAGTTCACTTTGCTGAATAATAAAGGAATAAGGATGCGTGTTGTGGCCAAGGAGAATGAATGATGATTAGGTCACACTTAATTATTTTCTTCGTTTTGGAAAAGTGAGAAATAATCAGCGATTTAGTTTTCGGATGTGATATTTTTATTTGGTAGCCATGGCACCTGGAGTTTTGGTTAAGTGCTGCTTCTCTGTATTGTGCAAAGAAACAAATAAATAAATACTGCAGTTATCTTCTGCTGAATACTCCATGGGACTGATAGAGACATGGATACACTTACTGACAAGAAGACTTCCTGCTTTGTTTGGTCTTGGTGTTTATGTTGTTGTTTCTGTATTCCCTGAACAGCAACCAGTGAACCTGAGAAGTGAAAGACAAGCATATTTATGCCATTTCAGTTACAGCAGAATAAACAACTAGTTGTGACTACCGCCTGTTTGTGCCACATTAACACGTAAATCATCCTACATCTAAGCTCGGAATTGCCCTGAGGGGGCTTATTCTGGGGGTGGGAAGAGATAAAATGAACATTCATTAAAAAAAAATTTAAAAAGTCACCCTGTCATGATCCATCACTCTTTCTCATGCAGCATAGTGTTGTAGTGCTTTAGTATCCCTGCCTCAGAAGGGGAAGAATAACCTTTGGGAAACGTGGTATGATGACAGCTTTGTATTTTGGGTACTTCCATGCAAGGGTGTAAAAAATTACAGAAATTTTGTGCATGCCTGCTCTCCAGGCTGTGCTGGGAGATAGCCACTTCATTCCTTCAGCATAATAATCAAACCAAATGAACATGATTGCAGTAATCAAGACATTAACAGGATATAAGTGAAGCAAAGTTTGAAGGGAAAGGAAATATCCACTCCACAAGATGCTCAGCCAATATTTCATAATTCATATCTCATAACTCATATCAGACTTTTTGTCACTTTTTCTTCATTGTGAATCATCCTTAAATAGACTGAAATTTTCTCTAGTGCATTAGTTAACTAAGAGTACTAATCTTAGCATTGTATCTTTGTAATTCCTCTTCCGTACCTGATTCACAATCAGTTGATTATGACTGTTATTCTGTATTTCAATTACTCAGGTAATTTTGCATTCCTAAAATATTGATGGTCTATTGATGCTCATTACAATTTTAATCTTTACTTTCTACAAATATTCTCCAATATTTGTGTACCACTAAATTATTGAATATTTTTGCAAGGAAATACATTTGGTAAAATATTAATGGAAAAAATACCCAGAAGACATACCTTCATTAAAAATTCTGGACATGGTCTTTGCTGCATACAGAACAGTATTTTAAAGGAAGATTCAAGTTACAGAGTTTTAAAAGTTTGGAAATGTCAGGTTAGTAGCTATCTGTAGCCCTTTTTTGTTCCTTTTGTCGGTTTGGTATGGTTTGGATTTTTTAATTATTATTATTTTCATGTGCATTTTTGTTATTTTTTTTTTCCTAGCCCAAGCAATACTTACTACATTTGAAAAGAATTAGACGATTAACTAGGTAACATTCTTTTAATTTTGTCCGGTTTTTACTTACAGCTACAAAAACTTTGCAGCTATCAGGGAAAAAAAAAATACTCAACAATTACTAGTTCTAGAAATATTGTGATGTAGATATAATTAAGAATAGAATTTTTAGCTGAAATTCGTAATTTAACCAATGAAGGAAAAACATAGCAATGACTCATATAGACTCATTTTCTCTAGAAATATTAATGAAACATGACTATGAAAGAAAACAAAGAATAAAGGATCATGTAGAAAAAGAAAATTTAATCTCACAAAGTTTGAAAGTGAATTGAATTTTTTTCAATCCAGTTGCAATCATTCTTGTACAGATTTCCAAGAATATTACATACAGGACATATTTCACCAACTTGACCAACAATATATGTGAAATGTGAATTTACATGTGCAAACTGGATTTGCAGAACAAGTATTAGCAAATTGCAAATTTTTGTATCTATCTATGCATTGAACAACCTATACCACAACTGTAAACTTTAATTTTCTACATGGAGTTGCCTCTGTTCTTTGGTGTGCTATACAAAAACATTCATTTTAGATGTTTTTGGGAAAACTTCTCCTTGGATGTGTTCTGGAAGAGATCAAATTATAGCTTAGTTAACCACATACTTTCTGCAATCATCTACATGCAAAAAAATATAAGAGGATAACTTTATATATTCGTGCTTCTAAAAAAAGACTGTCAGCTGCTGCTATCAAAAAAGAAAGAAAAAAAATCATAGGAATACAAGAGCAGTAAATGTGTTGCGTTGTCATGACAACTGCCAATTCTAGTCTGGAGAGGTGAGAGAGAATACATGCAGGCACAGAGGAATAGGAGAGAAAACTTTGTAAGATGTCCAAGACAAAATTAGAATTCAGCCAAACTTTCTCAAATATTTCCAAGAAAAGATGAAATGCATTCATTGTATTTATTGACTGATATTGAAAAACGCTAAGAAACATGCAAGTAGAAAGGAAAAATCACTGTCCTGAAATGTTTGTGCAGTGTTTGGAAGGAAAGACAACAGTGGTGTTAGAAGGAAACCTACATGCAAGTTTCCTTCATTCTGGGTTTCTTGAAAGCAAAATAATTTACATGTTATTTAGCTTAATTAAGTCATGGACACAGCAATGACATCTTTATCTGAGATACCATTTGTTAGGATAAATATCTTTCTTACATTTCCAGAACCTGACTTCATTACGAGTACACTTTGTGTCATGCACTGGGATTGAATCCACACCCAGAAAAGGAGACAGCTGGGTTTTATCCTTGAACTTATTTCACTTAGGTATACTAACAAGAAGTTAAAACTTTTGATGTCACAGTTCTCAGAGTTGTCTGAACTCATAAATGTTCAAGCCCCATACCTGCCAGGCAAGTCTTCTTTGAGAAGTCAAGTTAAACAATATTCTATTGATCACATCTCATGTCATGAAAGAAACTCAAAAAATTATGATAAAGGTTGCGATACAGGGAATTTTTTCCCCTCAGTCACTGAGTGCATTAAAATTATTCATACTTGGTAAGCTTAGATAGTAAAGCAAAAGAAGCAAAGGCAAAACTCAAAAAAATGGCTATATGTCAAACAAGCCATATGAGGATAATATATGCCACAATCGACATTGGAGCTTCATGGTTTGGTGACATTTATTCTTGTAAGTGTGGAAAAATAAAATAAAATTAGAAAACAAAATTATCCAGAATAAGACAATGTACTTTAAGACACTTTAAAAGTGACTTCTCATGTGTATTTCCTCACTGCTAAACCAGATTATCTTGCAAACAGTAGTAAACTGAATGCACATTACTATATCCCTTCTTTTAGTCCCACTCCCAAAAATGGTACTGTTGGGAAGATCTCTATTTTACTTGTGCAGTTCCTAAATTTTACATGAAATTGCATATGCTTCTTCAAATTGTGCCTGAAACAAAACATTTCCCTGTGCTAAAGCTGGCAAATGCTCGGAGTATTAAAAACTAAGCAGAGGATCCTCTGGAAGCAGGAGGGAGTCAGGAAATCATTGAAACTTGTTTTAGGATCCAGAAGAGAATTAGAGCTTTGATAATAATAAAAGATTCATAAGCAGCAAGGTCTGTAAGAGGCTTTGCAGACACTTCCAAAGTGAAAGGAAGAAAAAAACCAAACAGATTCATTACTTAATAGAACAGGAAACTAAGCAACGAGTGATGCAAGTTTATGTTCTCAGTGAACTCCCTGATTCAATTTTTACACAAAGACATTCAGTTGCAACCAGATACTTAATGTGATTATACTAACAGTGCACAGGTGTGCAGATTGGAGTAGGAGAAGAAAAATAGATAATTTCAGTGTATTATGGAATTTATGGTAGGGAGTATTCTAGTGTTCAGGGTCTGATGAAAATAATTGAGAGGGCTAGTTAAAATAAACTTTTAATTTAGCATTTTATTGCTGTTGTTGTTGCTATTGTGAGAGAAGGAACACTCAGGAGACTGGAAAAATTAGGTTTTTACACTAAAAAAAAATCCCCATAGATTGGAGTAAAGTCTGAGAATTAAGATGATTCAGATTAACTTTATTAACAGGAAATAGAATTAAATGTTTAGAAAAATAATAATATAAAAGCATATAGGAGACAGCAAGGAGTGACCAAAATAGCAATCAGTTTGTCTGAGAAGAAATTTCTCCAAGAAAATCAAATACTCATTTTACCTTCGTTACTAGTACAAACATAAACATAGATGCAGTACTGTCTTAATGTTAGTAAGGCTTCTGATAACAACTAGCAGAGTTAGGAAATATAGTTTGGTTAATTAAATATATTTTGGGAAAAATTTCCATAAAACGGGCACATACCTTGCTGAAAAAATCTGTTAGATCTAACTGTAATGGGTTTCTGTCAAAAAGGAAGGCAAATAAAATCTGTTAGTCTCTTCTATGCTCAAGTTTCTGCCGTTATTGCTGTTAATGATTCAGATGATGAAAAGGATAATATACAGGATAAAATACACAGTTGACTCCAAAGAAGAACAGACTGAAAACTTTTCAGAAGACAGGATCATATTCCAAAATAATCTCAGTAAGTTGAAGAATTAGTCTGAAATCAAGGAGAGAAAAATAGATAAAGACAAGAGTAGAGTGTGTAAGAAGAATGAACCAAATGTATAAATGCAAAACAGGGAACTTAGGGCTTATTTGCAGTATTACAAAACAAAAGTACAGTGCATTACAGTGAGTTGGAAACCAAACGTGTAACCAGAGTAAAACAGTTGCAAAAAATTCCCAAGCCTCATTCTGGGATATCTTACAGACAGCACAGTTCACACAGCACAGGAGATATCTTTTCATTAAACTCCGATGAGGCTTTGCCTAGAATCATGTCCAATTTAGAAACATAGTTTTGTGGAAAATTTGGAAAAATCAAAAGAAGAATCAGCAGATTAAAAATGATGTTCAAAAGAGTGATATTTTAAAGACCCGATTTAAGTCTAGAAAAAGGAAGATGAACATCAGTGTCAGTGTTTAATCCATTTTCCAACATGGCTACTGAAAAAAGGGAAGAACAAACTGGCTCAATTTTCAGAAACATTTTAAATCAGAAAGTAGAAAATATATCTGTTTGTCAGCATAGTTAAATTCTGGAAAAAAAGGACTTCAGGAGGGGGGCTCTGGAATCTCATTCATAAAACCAATGGTAGTAGTAGTAGAAGAAGAAGTAATAATAATAATAGTAATAATAATAATAATATCACCACTCAAGAAAAGCATGTTATGAGTCTGCCATACAGCTCAGAGCTGCCGGAAGAAGATGGCCTGGATGGTTCTCCCTAGGTAGTGAATCTCTGACTCCAGGTTAGCCAAGACCTTGCTCTGTTTCCCAGAAGTTAACAGGGATAGTCCAATTCTCATTTGCGTGACCAGGGGCCTCCCACCCAAGGGCAGAGAGTAATAGTTCATGTCATTGTGGTGGCACTGGACACAGAATGTCACTTTCTCATTAGTGTAGATATTTCCATAACAGAGACTGCTGAAAAAAAAGCATAGCAAAAATTAGTCAGGGGGTTCAGACTTACTGATTTACTGTAACAGATAAAAGCTCTGATTCATGAAGATACTTAGGCAGTGTGTGACTTGTACACTTGAGTCGTCTCTCAAATTTAGTATATGTTATTATAAATACATCTGTAGAATACAATTACTTCCAGTAGGATCTGGTACATCCCAAAATTCATGGTAGAACTCTCTTGCTTTTTGTATGCAAAATTGGAAAAGGCAGAACTTCAGAAAACACATTTTGAGACATTATCATTGCCAGGGATCTGGACTAGATTGCCAGAAGTGTCCCTCTCCACCTCTAAGATTTCGTGTATGCCTGTGTGCTCACTTTAATCCTATAGCCCATGTCTATCACTGTAATGAGACCGTTATCATGCTGCATCTTTCCCGATTCCTATTTGTACGAGAATATGTCTGTACCTATCAATTCCACTCTCCCACATCCCAATTCTACGCATACATATTTTCATTACTACTCAGATTTAAAAAAAACAACTTGTATATCCTCAAATATAAAAACTATATATATAAAAAAATATAAAAAACCTCATATCCTCAATTATTTTCTTGCACAATACACAATAACAAGTATTTTAAAAACTCTGGGAAAGAACCAAATCATTCTCACACATTCCAAGTTAAACAAACACTTTTGATTCTCCTAGCTGTTGGGTTGGGTTTCATTTCTCTCTGCTTTCGTTCTTGCTTAATCATTTGTCCTTTTTGATTTGGTAGGGTTTGATGTTTAATCTGAACCAGTGTAAAGACAACACCCATGGAGAATATATTCTACCGACAGGAAGCCATGTGACGTGCCTTAAAATAACATGGGTTTGTGGTACTGAATGCAATGCAAGGAACCAAAGCACAAATCTACTTAAAGAATTGGAAATGTTTGTTTATATATTTGAACACAGAATGAAATTCTAACTTCATGTTATATCCTGTGAGATCAATGATAATTATGTTTGCCTTGCAAGGATAAACATTTCATCTCATTTAACGTGCCTTCCCCTTCATCCTTACTGCATGGAATAGATGGAGTATCCCTGTATTGCTTTTGGAGGTACGTGCCAGCAAATAAGAGTCAATGCAAACACATACTCTAAAGTATTCTGTAACAGATAAGGCTTACTAATTATTATATGTCATAAAATTCAACCCACTATCTAAATACATAAAATCACTAGGTTTTTAAATAAATGATAATTTTTTAAAAAGAACATGATTTATTGGCCATGAGGAGGAACAACAAGAAAGGACAGCAGTTCTCTGATTCACTGTGAATGCACACACCTATTAAATAGTCCTGATGAATGTAAAAAGCAGCCACATATTTTTCACACAGTTACAAAAATAGAATAAATTGGAGGTTTCTAAAGGACAAAATGAAAGAATAAAGTATTCAAATTTATGGCTTATAAAGGACATTAACACAAACAAGCCTTAAAAATAGTTCTTTTTAGCGGGACAAATACATCAACATTCAAAAAATAGTATCTGATGCAGAGACATAATATGAATGGAGGCGTTGACAGTACTTTTCCCTGTTCTGATTGTTTTTTTTATAATTTCAGAAATCAGGAGAATTAGATAGTGGCTTGGCAACTTCTCTCATTAGGTTTTAGGACATAAGTAGTATGTTGCACATATTTGAGTTGCGTAATTACCAAAGCATGGATAAAGTAATGCAGAGCAGATGTGTCCGATGCAGAAAAATAAGTGCAGGGATCGACAGCTCCTACTTACAGAGCCTGTTTAGGAACCAGTGAGGAATTTCAGTGTGATACAAACCCTGTGTGAGTGCAGTCATGCTGCTCTGAGAAGCAAGCTTCTGCCCATGTCCATAGTATTGCACTGTGAGAGTGGGTGCACTGGCTAAGTGGTGCTGGCTCAGAGTGGCTGGAGTTACTTCATGGATCAGGTGTGCCTTTTGTACAGTCAAAAAATGAATTATTGAAGGAAAAAAAAGTGGTGGTGCAGCACTTCATGAACTCTCTTTCCTTGACGTGACTGGAAAAAAAAAATTCTAGAATGCAAAAATGTGGAAAAAACTCTTTTACCACAAAATAGAGGTGGCAATGTGTAAAATTATTCTGTTTTTTACAGTGGATTATTATTAAATGCTAAATCAAGTTCAACGGTTGGTTCTAATCTTCAAAGTTCTCCAGAAGTTTGTCCCAAAGCAATCAGAAGATCACACTGTCTGAGTATGACCTCCAACAGCAGTTCCTGTCCTCTTCTGCAATGGTGCTGTTGAATTTACCAGAAAAAAAAATGCAAGTCTAAGACAGGAGAATTAACCTTTTGTGCTTATATAGACATGTAAAGAGCCACAGTCTTCATGGATGTCTGAACAAACAGAAAAGATACTTCTCCATCTTGGCAACACAAATTCCTTCAGTACAAATGGATGAAGAATGTATATGGTGATAAAACCTACAGAATTATGGTGAAGAGACAGAAAGTTGATATGAGAAAACTTTTACTTTATTCAGGCCAAAATCAGAAGACCTGGAAATGTAACATGAGGAATTATTGTTAGAAACATGGATTTTCAGAGATCCATCATCCACAATTCACATAGTTTTACTGGGTTCATCAACTTCAAACAGCTTTTATTATAATAATTTTGAATTTAAACACTGTTTATTAAATGTATGTGGAGAAGACCTAGAAAGAAATTAACAGTCCCAGAGTAAAAGCAAGTACATCATACTTCTATAAATTCTCAGTGTGAACGTTCTGTAGGCAGAAAGTATGTTTATGACTAGAAGTAAAATGACATCTATTTGCTGCTGTGAAATGTGTTTTTATTTGTTGTTATAGCCTTGTATGGGAATTAGGTACCTAAGAAATTCATGGTTTTAACCATATTATGCAGTTGACAGGTATAAATTATGGGGGGTTTCTTGGAGGGTTATTTTTGATGATGGATAATTGGACAGCATGTTCTCGTGAAAACATATAATGAAAACAAAGCACTTGAAGAGATTTTTTTTTGTAATGAATAAATAGCTGTATTGCTTTTTATTTAAGATTATAAACGTTACATGCAAGTTAATATTTGGCTGATAATATTATAAGAACACTGGGAAGAACTGTATCTCCAAACTAGAATTTAGCTTCATTTGTTCAAATTAAGATTGGTTTTACATGCAGAGTATAGCAAATAAAAGGTGGCATTATCTTTAGGTATCAGAAGGTTATGGAGAACAAAATACAATGTTGTTGCCATTGTTTTTATAATTACCTTTGCAACTTTGCATAATTTTTAAAGCCTCATCTCAAAAGCCATTCACTTAATGAACTTTGGATCAATATTCATCAACACCATAGTAACTGATTGTCTAGCCAAAGAACTGAAAATATGCTTTAGCGTATGGCAAACAAATATAAGATGATCGGTTAAAGCAGTTCGCTATCTGAATTATTTTGTAATTGATTTAAAAAAAAAACTGCATAATTTTTTCTCACTTCTCAGAGCTTAATGTAGCTGTATTTCAATATCAGTAATCTTTACTCCCTCATACACAATACACACATTAAAAAAAATTTGAAAGAGGGAATTTTGCACTAGATCCTCAGTTACATGAGAGGAATAAGAAGAGTTCTTCCAATACATGTTGCATGGCAGTGAATTCTCATTTCATCCTTCCCCGGAAACAGAAATCTGTTGAAGTCTTTGGAGTTACGACAGTTTATATTGGTTGTGATTCAGGGTTTTGATGTAGAGACTTCTGACTGTGAGAATGCATAGTGATCCTGAAAACATTAGCATATTGTGGGTGCTTAAATTTAAGCCTTTTTAAGGTACCAAGGGGTAGACATTCAAATATTGAAGAAGAAAAAGCCATTTTCATCATGCACTGAATTGTAGTCCATCCATCAAAAGTTTTGTGTTAAGGGTCATTCTGCTTGTTTTGTGAAAAGAAAGAAGAGGCCACAGGAGGATTTAAAAATACTGCCTTTCCATTAAGTATTTCAGTGCCAGATTCTTGTCCAAAAGAACAGAGCAGTGTGACATGTGAAGCTCTGATTTTTCATGTAAAGAAATATTTTTCGGTTTGCTTCCATTATTGTTCCAATTCAGCCAGTCTTCATTAAAAATCAGGCCCATTGATATCTGTGAGAAATTATATAATAACTCCTTTGTACGCCTTCTCTTAAATGTTAAAAGTAATTATCCTGTCCCTTCACAAAGCATTCTACCATTATTTGGAAGAGATCTCAAGAAGTCATGGCCTTATCATAGAATGAACTATGTTTTGTGAATAGCATACCTATTATCTGTGAGAAAAAAGGTATAATTTGTCCTTTTGCCTAGAGCTTGCTGGCATATATTGCACAGCACAAACTCCAAGGGAATAACTTAATTTGTATCACCCCATTTTGCCTTCAAAAAAGAGAAAGAGAAAGAGAAAGAAAGAGATGGGGTAAAATCCATCTAACCTACAACTACTCTCTTATTCAGGCATAGAGTGCATTCAAACCTCTCCTAAGTATAACAACAACGTCTTCATTCAAGACAAAAGGTTTTCTTATTATTAATACTTATATTCTGCTTCAAAACAATTTTCTCTATTGAGTTGATCTCAGTGTAGCACTTTGCTTGGTTCATGGAAGTTCTTATTCTTTGTTTGCCTTTATTTTAAATTTCTCTGATTCTGAAGATGTGGTCCAGCCTAAATCCCAGTTTTCAAAAGTAATAAGGAGCTGAGAATGATGATTATGACAATGATTATTATTATTAAATATTTACAGATTCTTGCAGTAATGCAAAGTTTTGTTTTGTTTTGTTTTGTTTTGTTTTTGTGAGGGTTTGTGTGTATGTGCATGTGTGAAATGAGTGATTTTCAACCAGAAGCCCTAGGGCACTTACAGAACTGTACACTACCACTACAGCTCAGTTACATGAAGCAATGGAAAAAAAAGAAAGAGCATTAACAGTAGGCTAAATTTTGCTAAATAATGGAAACATCTGTAGATCCAGTAGACTTCTTTTAGGCATCTACATACCATACTGGAATAGATTTTGGTAAGAACCAAAATGATATCTGGATTTCTCAGCCTTAGAATTAAGGCATGCTTTCTGAAAGCTGATCTCGGCCATTATTTTGAATGCCTAAAAGACAGTGTTTGTTATAACTTAGGCTTGACTTGTTGCATTATCTTAAAACAATTTGTAGAAGATGATCCTTAAAATGATGAAAGTCAGTCTGCTTTAAAAAAGAGTTTGTGGCAATATCTACCTGAGCTTTCTTCTACTCTCATGAGAGAGGATATCATAGATGTAGGAGGTTGGTGGAATTGGTGGTCTGACACATGGGCCACACACCTGATAGAGGTTTTTTATTACTAGGACTGACAGTGAAGTTCCCAGAGGAACAGTCCATGTTTTCATCTGCAAGTTTGACAGGAGTCATCTTCTGATGTTGACATTGTACTGTGAAATGGTCACACATCTGCATAAGGGGCAGATTTATGAAGAATTCATCCCAGATAAATGATTCTTCTGCCTAAACTTTCATTCAGAAGTTACAGAATCCAGTAGATTGCTCAAAATCATCTCAATCATTCCTCAGCTGAAAGACCATCTAACCTTCACACTGGAACAGGTTGCCCAGGGAGGTGGTGGACGCCCCATCTCTGGAAATATTTAAGGCCAGGTTGGATGGGGCTCTGAGCAACCTGATCTAGTGGAAGATGTTCCTGCTTCTTGCAGGGGGGTTGGACTAGATTACCTGGATGACCTTTGAAGGTCCCTTCCAACCCAAACTATTCTATGAGTCTATGATTCTATGATTCTCAGCAAAATACCCCAAAACTAATTTTAGAGAACACTTTCCACCAAAAGGGGAGTGATAGGGAAAGGAGAAGGAGAGGTTGGAGGGGAATTATTCAATAATGCTTTATCACCATCTGTCTAATCAGTGAACACCTTGCAAGGATATGGAGTGTGGAAGTGGGACTATGAAGGTACAGTCCGCAATAAGATTCCTGCACATTGCATGACCATCATTATGAGTATTTAAACTGCCTTTCTGAGCTATCCTCTGCATCCTTGTTCCTGATAGACCTAAGTGCTGCTCAAAACTACTGCACGCAGCTGACTACTCCTTGTCCAGCATTATAAAGGAATGGAGATTTTAGCTGATAGTCAAGAATATGCAGACACTCTCTGCCATAGTGGGTAGTGGCTAGGCTCATGCTCCAGTGCTTAGTGGACTACTTTCCGGCATTTTCCAGACAGCTGGTTGAGAAGCATCAGTGTGGAATGACGTCTAGTAATGATCTGATCTTCACTATGCATCTATTATTAGTTTTCATAAATAACCTCATTTTCTCTCACCAAAACATCTACAGATAATTCTCTCTCTCAATGAAAACTCAAGGTAAAGATGCCCTTCAATTTTGAGACCAAAGTTCTATCAACTTTCACGTGACACAGTGGAGCACCAGCAACTGGTAGTAAAAGGCAAAAAACTGCATACAGAACTTGACCTCCAAGCAGAACTCTGGCAGCCTCCCAGTGTCCAAATAGACAGTTCAAACTATTTCATAAAATCAACAACTGTAAGAAAAATGTTGAATAAAGATAAGCCTTCATATTCAGACTCTTTCAAAATAAAAAGAGAAATTGGAAGGAATTTAGACATCAGGAAAAAGACAGTTATTTAGACATCAGTTAAGACAGTGCTGCAGTGTGTTAGGCTGTCCAGGAAGGTTGTGGAATCTTCATTGCCAGAGGACTGGCAGACCAGGTAAGTGTATAAGAGTACAGACAGATGTTGTACAGTTCTTGGCAGGAGGATGGATTACACATCTTCTCTTTCAGCCTTGTTTTGTGTGATTTTTTGAGTGTGATTTTAACCCATACAATGCCTACATTTTCTAGGCAGCTGCACAGCAAAGTGTTGTGAAAGAAACAGCACACCCACCAGACTGCACATCAGATATTGTCACAGTAAGCACTTTCTACAATTTTACTTAAACTATGATTTTCCCAAGAGAAATTATTCCCAATAAGCATTCATTTTGAATAGTCTATCAAGTAATAGGTGTAAATAATAAAAAACTTGGTGCAGTTGTTCCTAAAAATGCCCAAAGATGTTCTATGTGATACCTTTTGTGATTGCTGGTTAAATGTTCTGTTGCTAAAGAAAACCAGGCAGCAAAATCTGTATATAGCAAACAAAGCTTTTACATGTTAGATTTCCAGCAGAGAAAAATTCCTCAGGGACTAGGAATATACTCAGTCTATAGCTCGTTTTGTTTTCAGTCTACAGGCAGTGTGCAAGGTGGGACAGAGTTCAGGTTAGCATGACCTGCATAAAACGAGGAGTGAAAAGACCATTAGCCCTCCTCTTAACCCAGTGGAAAAGCAAAAGCTAGTGCTGGCAATTGAAAAATTGCATTCTGGTGTGTTTTTAGGTTATCTGCTTGTAAGGAAACACAAGTCTGTAATTTTTATGAAGCGGTTCTGTAAAATGCTTTTCTGAAATTTTTGCTCTGTATTCATATATGGAAAAGATGGTTCCAGTTCAGGAATCTTCAAGAGTGGGACAGAAGAAGGGACAGTCTGGCATTTAAAGCATGTCAGAGTCTTCATCAGGTACAGGAGAGTCCTGGAGTAGAAACGCAGACTTCCTCTAGGCTCCCTCCCGTTCACTGCCATCTGGATGTCTCCTTGCCTAGCCATAGGGAATATTTCTTAGGAATAAAGTCCACCCTTATCCGTGGAGCCATTGCCACAAGGAGTCTGAGGAGTCTAATAATCATCCATTGTTAATGAAGATAATTAACCTTCACGCTTCTTGCGCCGCACTAATCCAGATTATGTTCTTTCAGTTACTGCAAATTTCTTTTTTTTTTTTTTTGGATGAAGAATCTTCTCCGACACAGTTGACTTCAGATCTGAAGCTTACTTAAAGGTTGGTTGTTTCTGTTTTCTTTACTCTTCTCTTTTTCTCAGTGATTGGGGCACGTGTTGTTTTGAGTATAGTTAGATCAACAAAGGTCATATTCCATCAGTGGTTTTTTTCTGTTATGAGCTTCCTTCCTCCATGTGTCAATACAAATTCTACATTTTTAAGATTAAAGTCTAATCTTTATTCTCCTGTAACTGATCATCACGATAGCAGTTATCAAATATCATTTAACTTTTCCAGTAGTCTGGCAGCAGGTATTTGGACAATGTTACCAACTCCCCCAACAGTTTTTTTTTTGTATCTGTTGCCTCCACACCTTGATATTTGCTCTTTTAAAAATCTCAGTGACCATTACACTTTCAAAACTTTCAGAGGTAGCTTAAATGGACTGGAGTTTCCCAAATTCAGTGGCTGTATTCCCAGTACAATGACTAGAGATAGGCCAGTTAGTACATGCATGATGTAGAAGTGGAATTGTTGCTCATTTGCCTTAATTTTTTATGCTAGTGTAGTATTTGTTGTCTCCTCCCTGGAGTTTCCCCAAAACACGCCTGGCTTTGAATAAATTGTAATTTATTGTATCATGGAGAAGGACATCATATGGCAATTCAAGACAGATAGGAAATAAATAATAAAGTACAAATTTTTAAAGCTTCATTTTTAAACAATTTGCATTAGGAAGGTACTTCTGAAGTGCTTCATTATTAAAGTACTTAACAAGCATAGAGAAAAAATTGGTATGTCTGGCAAAACAAAAATGGTAACATTGCTAATTATGTCTGCCTACCAGGGAGCGGGCTTTGGTACATCGTAAACCATTTCACAAGTATGGTCTCTGTTCTAAATAACTTACAGCTGAAGGAAGAATGGGCATACAAGCAGATAGAGAGCAAAGGAAGAAAGATTTTAGAGCAGACAAATCTTAGCAATGAGTTCATTTAAGATGTGACAGGCCAGAGAGACAGGGACAGAATGTCCATATGGGAGAGAACAGGGAAAAAAATTTGTATATGAGGGCTGCACTGAACAGCCGTAACAACGCACGAAGAGTAATCTGAAGTTCTCTAGTATATTGTCTTTAATGATACAGCCTTCATGTGGAAACAGCGTAGCTTATTCTGTTTTCATGCAAACTAGTTTCACAACAGCAAAGTACTTCCACTGTAATAAAATTAATGAGATTTTTTTTTCTGTAAAAGCAGGGTATTAAGAGAAGCGAGGAACCCATTAACAGAAGTAGGAGTAGCCTGATTCAGGATATGGTAAGAGAACTGGGTACAAATTACAAATACTCTGTATCGATTGCAGGTGTATTAGTTAAGCATTAGCAATACTGAATGTGTTTCATTAGCTTACTGTCACTGACACAGAAGGTGTATGGAATATAAACATGCAGTAAAGTTAACGTTTTATCCAAAGTCTTACGTAGAATAAAATCAGAATTCTGCTACCATCTGTAGCCATGCTGTCCCCCTGTATGACTCCAAGGATGCAGATGCTGAATACAGGCAGAGAGGGCAACACACTCTGGAAACAGAGCAGTGAATAGGAAGAGAGTATGGTCAGAGACTTTTACAGTCAATGAGAGATCAGAGGAAAACTAGAAAGCCAATGAGCCTCGAATCCTTCTCTTTAAAGGATGAATAAAGGATTAATGCTACTGCACAAGGGTAGAGCTGTCTTTCTATCTTTAAGAAAGTCAAGATTATTTTCATCAATAAACCAGATGCTGAATAGTAAATTTTGATTCAAAACCACTATACCTCCATACTTGGTGGAGAGGGGGTAAATTTCTTGTTATATGAATTTTAGTCACATATCTGATAAATGTCTTGTGAAAATTACATATTTTGATCTCCAAGGATTTGAGTCTGAAACTGTCTCTGTGTTCTCCCACTCCTACCCAGCTGCAGACAGATCCAAGTGACAAATAGCAAAAGAAAGGACTTCTGATGGAGCTGTGAAAGGTAAACAATCTATTAAGACATGGGGAAAATGCTCACCCATGCCATGACGTGAAGAGTACTTTTCTTTAATGTAACAAAAAGTAGCCAAATCAATCCTCTCAGTGCTGTGGGAGGCTAAAGTAAAAGCTTTTTAGCAATTCAAAGTAATTTAGAAAATATCCTGAGCATGCTTTAAATGTTTTATATTCTTGCTGTGGTAACAGAGTGTTCCAGAGCTGAAGGATCTCCTATTCACCTCTGGAGCTCTCAATGGTTTAGCTCCAAAGCCTTCCCTTGGTCGCATTCTTATAATCTTACCTCAACTATGATAGCATTTTTATTCAGAGCACTTTAGGTAAACGTATACTGGGTGGTACCTCTCCTTGGTGTGAGAAACATCTTACCTTAATGTGTCACGTGAGATACAAGCTCCACTTAGAGGTATAACAAATTGGTTAATCAAAGTTTAGAGACTCTTCCTTCCTATAGGCCATATGCAGCCTTCCTGTGAATGCACCATCCATTGATTTTATGTTCTTCCCTCAGGTTACAGAAAACAGAATTTTTCCCTTCCTGATTCAGGATACCAGTGTAAGTCAATAGGTACGTGATGCTTCAAGAAGGAGATGGTGATAGGATGAGCCACTGCTCTGTTTTATAAGTGTGAGCAGAAGCTGTTCAGGCAATAAAAATTCACTCCAAACTTCCTTCTAACACTGGGTCTCATCCCGGTTTTCTCCACCATTAACTCACGTACTTTGTAAATGGTGTTAAAGAAGATACATAAAGTATGTCGTTATAAATTAGATCAGCAAGTTTTTATAATCTAATAGATAAAATGTCTTCTTGTCACAAAGAATAAGATGTCATATTGTGATGGAGAGGCTTGTATTAACATCTCTATCAGCCCTTTCTTTCTTGTCAGCACAGTGATATGTTTGACTTCTTTCAATGACAACTAAAAATAAATGATTAGAAATGTCCTGAGATTTTACACCTATGAAAATGGGTTAAGGAGAGACAGAGCAGGTCAGTCATGCAAAAGTATGGTCAGGTGTTTCACAGAACACAATCTGTTATTTTTCATTGATAGACTGCTTAGAAGTCTTTACCATACCAGGCACACAAGGAAATCATCAGGAAGAGACAAAAAAAAATAAGCTGAGGTAAAAACAAGGATAAAGAACTACTCTCCTGTGGCAGGATTTCTAGCAGATTCAGAGTTCTGGCACTACCACAGCAGTGCAGAAAATAGATATCCACTCAAGATCTGAAAAATATTTCTATCTTACTGAAAATCTGGGCACAGAATGACAATGTTCTAGCCATTTTTATTTTTTTTTTATTTTGAAGTGAAAAACATCAGTGCTGAGATTGTGACCAACACACTGTATTTGTCTGGTTCACTGCAATCACTGATTCTGAAATCCAGTTTTCTTCTTTCTCTAGCGTAGCTTGCCAGATTGAAATGAAAGCTGCCCCTGTTGAGTGGCTCAGAGGTATGTAATTCCTGAGAATTAGGGTCTTTTTGTTTGTGTTACCTCATTCTAATATGTGGTGTGCTATGGGAAGGTGGTATTAGCAATGAATAGTCTCGTTTTTGTTTTCCAGAGGATATAATGTAATGAAGGTTTGTAGTAACTCTTTTAACTGTTTATAAATTGGCTGAAGTAACCAGATTTTTTCATTTGTTTTTGTAAAGACTTTTGGCTACAGGAGATTTTTTCTTCCATGTGAAACCAAAACGTACAGTGGTCCCGATCTATTTTATCTGGATGACTGAACTTCCTAGGCAGATAAAAATTTATATTCTTAAATGCTTAAAACTGGAGATGTACAAAGAAGTTAACTGGAGGAATTATAGCAGCTTCTAGTGGACAAAAGATTCAAATTTGGAAAACTATTTTAATTGTGATTAAATTATAAGAAGATATTCACATTGCTTAGCTTTAGCCATCTAAGTTAGGTACCTGAATAAGGAGTCAAGTCTCCTCAAGCTGCTTGGGAGCAATGTACATGACTGTAACTGAAAATCCTCTGGAGGCTAATTCAGGGAGTCTGAAGTTGAGTCATTCCAGAGAGAAACTGGAATTAGGCGTCTAAATTAAGCACAGTGAATATGCCATCCCTGCAACTTGCTGGTGAATAGATGAGGAGAAGCCTGCAGTACTGTAACTCTTGCTTCTCTTGGAGCATAGCAAGGTCTACGGAGCCCTCTGCTCTCATTGCACCCACAGGGCAGCTGCTGCTGTGGCTGCTGCTGTTGCTGCTGCCGCCGCCGCTGCCGCTGCTTAATGCAGTGCAGGGATTGGGAGCCTTGTGTAGGTGGCAGGGCACTGTAAGAACTGCTCCCAGCTAGTCCAGGACTGAAATTACTATGGATTATTTATGCCAGATCAATTTAAATCCCTGGCAGAAGATTAAAAAATGAGAGAGAAAAAATTGCCAGTTCACTGAAGAACCTAAAAATTTACTTTAATTAGAAAAAACAATTTAAGAAGTAAGGGGAAAAAAAGTGCTTCAAGGGAATCCAGTCATAAATCCAGTATTATTCTGAAAGTCTAAAGCTTTTAATATTACATGAATTATAAATTATGAAAAGTAACAGTCAAAAGATATCCAGACATTTCCCTGCTGATGTATAATCTTCTATCACTCATTGTCACCTTGTGTTTATATCATCCTCTGCACCACAGAATTGGCTTCTGCCCATAACAGTTAATGTGTTAAGTGCGTTTTTTACCTTAAGATTCAGCATTGTTGTAATCAAAATGTAACAGAAAAATGTGGTATAAGTGAGACATATTTTAGATTTAGTTAATCAAAACACAGCTTTAGCATTTCGCCCATTTTATAACAAAAGGATACATTAAGCAACAGCAAGAAAGTCTAAACTTTCCTGGTGATCCATAAATTTACACCAATTGCAAAATAACTTGACTAACAGAGTAAAAGATTAGCATGTGCACACTTCCGAATTTTCTGTTTTAGACCACAGCTGTTGTTAACTGGTATCAGATCTCTAGCATTATGACAATTAATATCATTGAGGGATCTCCTTATGCTTCTTTTGATCCTTCTCCTCTGTTTCTTTTGTTCCAACAGAGATTTCACTATCATTTTTCATCCTAATAAGAACAGTCTAACAAACCCTCATTTGCTCGCCTAATATAAATGCAATTGCTCTTTTGATCTGTCCTGCTAGCCATTGTATAAATGTCAGAAATGTACAGCGATGATTTTAAGTCTGAAATTTCCTGCCTCCCTTGGACAATAAATATGCCAAAATGTAGAAGCAATTTAGATCAAACAAAATGTAGATCTTATTTCTAAACAATCTTTTTATAACTACCTAGTCACTTATAAACAAGTGAATTCCATTTCCTTCTCTTCTTCCCCTCTCCATCTACTTCAAAGTAAAATAAAATAGTAATGCAGCTTATTATTTTCTAGATTTGCCTTTCTTTAATGAGTCCTATCTTTATCGATCCTCCTGAAAGCTGGGTGCAACATAACCTGGGTACTAGTTTATTACATGGCCAACCCTATGGTCTGATGTTTAATGGGAGTTCATGAGAGGGACACAAGTAATTTACAAATTGCAGTTTTATGACTCTAAACTTCAGTCCAACCTTTTTTGTGACTGTTCTTGTGACTGGTTCAGTAACCACGATGCTGAAAGCGGGGAGAAAATATGTGAATTCTGCTTCTGGTTCTTTCTCAACAACTCCAATTCCTCCATCAGTTCTTTGCCATCCTAGCTGGAGAGGAACCCCCAGGAGTTGCCATGTGCATGGGTAGTATGGTTTGCACTTCAGCTGGAGCCTCCCTTGTGTTATACAGCTGCTCCTATACCTGCAACTACCGTCGCTATAGCTTTCTTCTTGTTAAAAATTGCTTCACAGAACAGCTCAAAAGAAGTTTGAGGAAAAAAAGTGTTCTAAATATATAAGTTCTTTCCAGTTGGGTTACCGCGTATTTTTTTTGGCACAAAACCTTTCAGTGTTTGCAGTGGTAGGGAAAGGTCCAGGATGGCCATTCAGTACTACACCTGGACATAATAAAATGATACATTTGAGAGAGAAACAACACTGTACTACAAATACAACTAAACATTACATCTGTGCCTGTGTTTCAAACCAGGTGCTACCTGCTTCAGCTTATTAGATCTCCTTGTATTTCTTTACAAATTCCCAGAGAGAAAATGTGTTTTGTCTGAGGAGAGATAAAAATCTTTTAAACAATATAAATGTAATCAAACCAATTTGACTCACTGAGTGACAGAGTAATGTTCTGGAGCTTTTGTTTGGTCAATAATCGACTTCTTGTAGCAGCAACTTAGGTAAAGAGAAAAGAACATTTTTAGTTCTTGTAGGCTTTTAGTCTTTATCTGTCACTAGATAAGATGACGAAGTATACACTTTTTACTCTATCTTAAGAAAAGGTTGACTCCTTATCCATTTGAACACATATGTGATCCCACACTATTGTATCACTAAGGTGAGGAACAGAAGAGGCAATTCTGGGATTCTGCTACTGTCAGTTCTTAAATGCTCCTGTTTCCTGAAAAGTGGTAGTAGCACATTGCAAGATACCGCAACAGCACCAGACTGTTGGCGTGCAAATTTTGGAAAGAAGGAAGAGCTGCCTTCAGCCTCTTTTCCACACTCACACAGTGCCAAAGGCACCCCATAGCCTGCACAGAGCAAGTGAAAAGTTCAGTGTGAGTTATCTACTTTTGGCATCCACACATCTCAGCTAATAATTTAGCTCATAGGTTTGGAGTGATTGAAACTTGCCATTTACTTGGCTCAATGTGACCTATCACGGGATGTGTTGCCTGGGAGCGTCCCTACAGCTATTTGTACTACATAACATTCACGGTTTTTCCTCTGGTTTAGCACTCCGACAGACTTCAATGAGTTTACGATTGTTTAGGTGTCCACAACTACCTGTTCGTGCCCGTAAGGATCAGCATCCCATTGTGCGGAACTGCTTTGATTTAAGACGCTGCTGTTTTTACAGACGCAGCCCATAACTATCTTCCAGCAGCTGTTATGCTGTAATTTCTTTAGAAAGAGTAGAAATCATAGTGCTTGTTTTCTGGAGCTACAGTCAACAATCTGCATGATAAGATTTAATGTCTAAACACTAAAGAGTGTTTGCTCACGCTGTATGAGCATCTCTGCCTCTTCAGACATCTCTGCTTTGTTAATTTAGACTCTGTCCTGTGTTTATTTCTTTCTGATTTAGATGAAAATTCAAAAAATCTGTCACCCATTGCAATATTTAAGTAATTTTCAGGGTCTCTCAAAGTGCACTTGAGTTTTGTTTAGCTATCAGAAAGGTCATTTACTTACCTGCTTCAATACCTGGCTTGGTCAGACCACACAGAGACATTCAGAAAAAAAAATAGAAGTATTTTGTTAGATTAGTCACAATCGCTTCTACAAAGAAAGCTAAGAGTCATTCCTTCATTCTACAGCTCCATTACATGTGAGACAAACATGCTTTGTTAAAGAGCAAACCAAATAAAAAGTAATTTCTGATTTCATATCCTACTTTTGGGAAAGTTCTGTTGGTTAGTGGAAAGATGGAGCATAAGGGTTTTTTAATACCAGAAAGTAATACTGTTTGACACAATTTAATCCCACAGTTTTGATCCTTGAATTGCCAGATGTTTTTTACTGAACTGCAGTGAAATTACAATTGCAATGACTGAGTAAAATCCCTTGGAAGAGTGAGATAAAATGTTAAATTCAGAGAAATTACTCATATGCATAATTAAATATAAAATATGCAAAGAAGAATAAACTAGATAATAAATACTGCTTCTTCTTTCTCTTTTTTTTTTTTTTTTTTTTTTTTTTTAACTAGGCCTTTTCTCAGGAAAGAGTAATAAAAAAAGAAACAACTATATATGATAAACTGGACTATCTGACCTGCACTACCACCTCTGGGGAGCACTTTACATATGGGAAATGATCCAAAAGATGTCAAATCATCTGAATTTTTTCATAACCTTCAGTGATCTTTAGATAAGTCTTTAATGTTATGCAAACTGCCTCCCCTGATATCATAAGGATTTTAAGTAATAAGACTCCAGACGGAAATTCATTTGAAATTCCTTTGAAATTGCCATCAAAACTGTCATTTACCTCTGGGGAAAAATCTGAAACCTGAAAGGAAGATGGTATATGCAAAAACCCTAAGGTTACATGTCTACTTCAGGTGTGTCTATAGCTGACTCTTCTTTCTGGAATAACATTCAGGTACTATCTTAAATTAACTTTTTGTGGTGTCTCTAAGAATAGATTTCTATCATTTCTGCCTTACTAATTTCAACTGTCACCAATGTCAAGAGAGTACAATTGGTAAACAGCAGAGAGATAATAACAGGCTTTCTGGGCAGTCCTCAGGAGGTCTGCTTTGATTGCTTTCAAATATCTGGGTGAGCAATTAAACAGAAAGATAGCTAAAACTGATCAAGGTTGTGTCCTTGTCAAGTCTTTTGTTTTGCTTAAAAAAAAATAAATAAATATATATATATGTATATAATCAAGGAATGAGAGATGCCATGTTGTATACAGAGAGCATGCAAAACTGTGATGTTGAAGGACATCAAGGCATGTGGTGGTGAGAAAGGTGTAGCACAGGCAGAGGGATCCAGGGCAGCAAGACAGGGAGAAATGCAGTGTGGGTGGGAGCCTGTACTGAGTGGGATAAAAGGGAACTGATGAGTATAGGACAGAGTCACCTGGAGCATCAGTGACCTACTGTCTGCAGATCTGGGCTGAGTGGTTGTCTTGTGTCTGTCTTCCACAGCATGACCATCCCTTGATATAGCCATAGAGGGCGAGCATCACTATCCTGTATCTCCTGTCTAAGGAAGAAAAAGCTACTGCAGCTTCCAGGCCATGTGAGCTTTACCATCCTGTGTGGCAGCAGGATGGATGCAGCCATGCAAGGGCATTGGCTGCTCTGGGGGACAGACAGAAATAATGATGAAATCATGGAGCTGTGACTGTTTTCCCCGGGTTAATGCTGTGTGCAGGAGCAAGACAACACTTCCCCTCAGGTTATGCTGTTTTGCATGCTTGCTGGCCTGGAGTACGATATTTGGTCACAGCCAACAAATGAGATGTGACCTATAGCCTGACAGATGAAGAAATCTGATGTGGGTTATAGACTTCACAAGTACAGATGATGATGCTGCTTTCCAGAGGTATTAAGAAAAACACCTTAAAAAAACCTCCAGAGAAACTAGAATGAGTCCACTGGGAAGGCTGAAGGGTGCACAGGACACGTAAGGCAAGAGCAGACACACACCCTAATTGTGACTTCACTTAGTCTTCAGGGTGGTGGATCCCAGGCATCTGTGTATATGCCTGATAGTTGGGCATGAACATGCCAGCAGGACAGGCTAGCATTTTCTTTTGAATAAAAGGAAATAGGTTCAGGAGGGAGGAGTAGCCCTGTGCGTCATCCTCTGAAAGACTGGAAGTGAAAGCTGTGTTTAAAAAATGCCTTCCTAGACCAGGTGTAGAAAGACAAGCGATAGCAGTCAAATCACTATGGAAAATGAGGATTTTATGGATATTTACGGTTTGGATTATTTTATGCATTTTTAAGAGTATACTATTTAGTAGAATTTCTTCAGATACTTTTGAAAAAAAAAAGTTTCATCCTTAATAGAACCAGTTCACATTTTCACATTAAATGTTTTAAGAGAAAAAAAGGTATATGTATATTTACACACATATTCTGAAAAGGTAAAGTTTGCCTAGAGACATTAAGAAGGACAGTTATTAATTTACTGGAGTGAAGACAGATTTGTGAACCAAGGGATCATTTCAATTTAAAAAAAAAATTTTGCTTTGGAAAAAACAAATCAACCCAAAATTAATTTTGTTGTTCTAAAATTATTCTCTACACAGAAATGGCTTTGACTTGCAGTTTTCTTTCCTTCAGCTTTATTCTAAAGTATTTAATATCTTTAAGAACACTAAGATCTAGAAAAAAAAACATTTTCCCTATCCCTAAATTATTTTTTCACCTTGCCTATCACCAAAAAAATTTAACTGTTTTTAATTCCCCTGCCTCAGGGAAATCCTTCAGAACTGAGAGAAATCAAAGAAATTAAGCACTGGTTGAACGTAATTCTACATGGAGTTTAATGATATTTTCATCCTACCTCCCTAACAGTTGTTTTGAGATTGTAGTCGTAGTTCAACTCTGATTGGGACCAGACTATGCAGTCTCTCTCTCACTCCCCCCACCCTCCGAGAGAATCTGGGGATATGATATAAGAAAAACAGCTCGAGATTTGAGATAAGGACGGGGAGAAATCCTTAAAGTTACCATCACAGGCAAAACAGACTCGACTTGGGGAAAACTATTCATTTATTTCTAAAACTAGCAGGATAATGAGACAGAGAACAAGATAACCTCCCCTCCCCGTCCCCCCTCTTCCTGAGCTTAACGTCTCTATTACCTCCCCTCCCCGAGCAGCACAGGGTGGGGAAGAGGGAATGGGGGTCGCGGTCAGTTCATCACATGTTGTTTTACACTGCTGCTTCATTGTCAGGGGAAGAACGCCTCGCATTCCTCCTCTGCTCCAGTGTGGGGTCCCTCCCACGGGCCACAGTCCTTCATGAAACTTCTCTGATGTGGGTCGTCTCTTCCACGGGGTGCAGTCCCTCCAGAACAGCTGCCCCAGCGGGCCCTCCACGGGCCACAGCCTCTGTCATGCCTCCACCTGCCCCAGCGTGGGGTCCTCCACGGGCTGCAGGTGAATCTCTGCTCCTCCGTGGGCCTCCATGTGCTGCAGGGGGACAACCTGTTTCACCATGGTCGTCACCACAGGCTGCAGGGGAATCCTGGCCAGGAGCTGCATTACTCCTCCCCCTCTTTCACTGACCTTGGCATCCGCAGCCGTTCGTCTCAGAAGAAAAATTCTTCACAACAGGCTGGCAGACGCCTCTCAGGATCTTTTTACATCTCATTCATATCTCATCTCCTCTCCACTTCTTGCAGCTGGGCCGGGCCAAGTTGGGCCCAGTTGGCCACCCGGGGGGACGCCACAGGGTGAGGCCTGTAAGGCCCACAGGGCTTGTGCCTCCCCCTGCTCAGCTGCTTCACATCTTCTCCCCTTTCTTTTTTCCTATTTTTCTCCTTCTTAAATACGTTTATGACAAAAGCTAGTTGTTTTGTGCAAAATCTCAGATAATGCACAGAGGCGTTATCACGGGACATTCTGCTACCAATTGGCTTGGCCTTGGCCAGCAGCGGGTCCGCCCTAGGCCCGGGCGAGTCCACTGAACAAAGGGGAGTGACTTCTAGCAGCTTCCTACAGAAGCTACCACCTTAGGCCCCCACTCACTAAACATAACCAGAACAACATTGTTGGATTTTACATGCATTTTAAAGACAGAAAATTCAGTATAAGTGATATAAATCATTACAACATGATGGTAAAAATACAAGCAAAAAGGAATGCCACAAATAGTTCTGAGAAAACAAAGTATTAAAAACTAAAAAATTATCTAAAACATTCTTCAGTTTAAAGGGATCTTAATTTAGGCAAACAATTGTTCTCTTTTAGGAATTCAGCAAGGTCATTCTTTTACAGTTACTAATCTCTCCTCTACTTAAAGACCATTCATTCCTTAGCTACTTAAGGTATAATTCCTCACAAAATTTCATAATTAATTCATGCATACATGATTCCCTTTCATTTATCGTACTTGAAGCTAATTAACTTATATGTTTTTGTGAGACCCTCAGAGGAATGAACTGTATGAAAGAATCTGAGGGTTTTTTTTGCAATGAATCAGATAAGTCAAAGTGATAATTTAATGAATGTTCTGGTCCAGAGTTTTATCTCAATTACATCATGGTGAACAGCAATATTGAATTGAGTGTATACTTGAAATCACAATTTGGTCTTCCTCATCAGCAACTCAGTATCATAAGTAATATCTTCTAATACTGTGCCTTCACGAGTTTATCTGTACTGCAAGGACAATCAACCATGGCAGATTTAACATGTCAACTGATTCCAAAACAGTTGGAACAGTTGGAAACTCCTTTTAAAGTTTTTTTAGGTTCTTTTATTTTTAAATCTTACCCTGAACTAGTGCTCCCAGAAACCATGTAATTTTGCTTTTCCAGATGAATCAGAATAGGAAACATTGAATGAACATCTGTGATAATGGCCTTTATGGAAGAACTCTGTCTTACCTACTCTTTCAAGTTGACCATAGGCAGAACTTACAAACAGTGAACATTTAGCTCAGTGGTTGAGACAGAAGAATATCTTGGAGTGAAATGAAGTTTATGATTAAGAATTGTAGAGAAATGAGAGGGGAAAAAAAAGTTGATTCAACCCAGAACAGTTTGATCCAACTGCATCATAGAATTTTTTTGGGTTTGAAAGGACCTTTAAATGTCATCAAGTCTAAGCTCCCTGCAAGGACCAGGGACATCTTCAACTAGATCAGGTGGATCAGAGCCCACTCCAATCTGGCCTTGAATGTTTCCAGGAATGAGGCACCTACCACCTCTCTGGGCAAACTCCATCCTCGTAAAGAAATTCTTCCTTATATCTAGTCTAAATCTATCCTCTTTTATTTTAAAGCCATTATCCCTTTTCCTATTGCAACAGGCCCTGGCAAAATATTTATCCTCATCTTTCTTATAAGCCCCCTTCTCTTCTCTAGGCTGAACAGCCCCAACTCTCTCAGCCTGTCCTCATAGGAGAGGTGCTCCAGCCCTCTGATCATCTTCGTGACCCTCGTCTGGACCGTCTCCTACTGCTCCATGTCCTTCTTATGTTGGGGGCTCCAGAGCTGAATGCAGTACTCCAGGTGGGGTCTCATGAGAGTGGAATAAAGGGCCAGAATCCCCTGCCTTGACCTGCTGGCCATGCTTCTTTTGATGCAGCCCAGGATGCAGTTGGCATTCTGGGCTGCAACTGCACGTTACCAACTCATGTTGAGCTTTTTATCCACCAGTACCCGACGTCCTTCTTTGCAGGGTTGCTCTCAATCCCTTCACCCCCCAGCCTGTATTGATAGTGGGGGTTGCCCCAGCTGAAAATATGAATTAATTATTGCAACTTATTAAATAAGTGTTTTACTATGTTTTTTCTTTTTAAATGAAAACTGATATTTCAAGAAGAAAAGTCAGGCTTTGGTACATTAGCCAAGCATTTCCAAAACAACAACAACAAAAATTTAAAAGATTGAAAATGAATATTTGACTTAATATTTCAAGAAAATGCTTTGATAGTTCTTAAACAAATCAAAAGAACTCTTCCTATTTTTGTCACCTGAATTGCCTTCCAAATTCAGAGGAGTTTTATAATTATTTCCAATTCCTTTGAAAGTTTTATTGATAAATTCAACTGTTAAAAAGCCCTTTAATTTTCATCTTCACTATCTGAGTAAATATATGTATTTTTTCCTTAAAATTTACCTGCACTTGGTTTAAAAATGAACCTGAGATTTTGCACAAAACAACTAGCCTTTGTCATTTTCAAATTTGTTTTTATCTCTCCTGGCTACAGAGAAAAGCTTGAATACATGAATTATAAAGTGTCCACAAGCAGAATTGAAAGAGAAAAGATATTGACTGCATTGCCTCTTTAGTCTTACATGTAGAAATCACTGCTTGTAACTTTGGATATTTGACTCACGGTTCGAACATTTGCAGTTGACCCTGAGTTGCAGCAAAGTGGAGAGCAGTAATCAGTGGCAGCAGAGGCACCCTGGCACTCTGCAAGGACAATTCTCATATTCCTCCAAAAACTCAGAGAAAAGATTTCTGCTGAGCAGGTGTTCTCCAGTTTTACACAATGCCTACCACCTCTCTGACAGCACTTTCATTTTCATATGAATTTCTAGGTTCAACTTACATACAGAAAGATATTTTGGACAATTTAGTTTTGTTTCAGAGGCATATCAGCGTGTCTGGGTGCCTGGTGTTTGAGTACATGAACAATTTCAAGTGCATGCTACACTAGTTGGAAACTACATCAGTCCCCCGGGCTGATTTATTGCGTAAGGCCCTCAGCTACATCCAGGCCCTATTTGCATCCATAAAAAGGCTAAAGAAGCACTCAGAGGCTTCCAAAAAAACATTATTTATTCAGGACTGTCACATCTGCACCACAGGCAGCGTGGCAGGTAAGCTCACAGGAGTGCCTCTCGTGCCCTGCTCCAGGTGTTGCACCAGAGTGGGACATGTGCAGGGGGGCAAAGCCTTAGCTTAGGATACCGTTGCCTTTTACATGGTGTTATGATGACCTCATGGATCTGGCAGTAAAGTCAGGCAAGCCTGACTGTCTAGGTAAACTTGTGCAAGGCATTTGACACTGTCCCGCACGACATCCTTCTCTCTAAACTAGAGAGGCACGGGTTCAATGGATGGACCACTCGGTGGATAAGGAGTTGGCTGGATGGCCGCATTCAGAGAGTGGTGGTCAACGGCTCAATGTCCAAGTGGAGACCGGTCACCAGTGGCGTCCCTCAGGGGTCCGTGTTGGGCCCGGCCCTGTTCAACATCTTTGTCGGCGACATGGACAGTGGGATAGAGTGCACCCTCAGCAAGTTCGCCGATGACATCAAGCTGTGTGGTGCTGTCGACACGCTCGAAAGGAGGGATGCCATCCAGAGGGACCTGGACAGGCTGGAGAGGTGGTCCCGTGCCAACCTCATGAAGTTCAACCAGACCAAGTGCATGGTCCTGCACCTGGATGGTGGCAATCCCAGGCACAAATACAGGCTGGGCGGAGAATGGATTGAGAGCAGCCCCGAGGAGAAAGACTTGGGAGTGCTGGTGGACGAGAGGCTCAACATGAGCCGGCAATGTGCCCTTGCGGCTCAGAAGGCCAACCGCATTCTGGGCTGCATCAGGAGGAGCGTGGCCAGCAGGTCGAGGGAGGTGATTCTCCCCCTCTACTCTGCCCTGGTGAGACCCCACCTGGAGTACTGTGTCCAGTTCTGGAGTCCCCAACATAAGAAGGACATGGACCAG